>ML780724.1:891207-907556 GCA_009831015.1 Picea engelmannii
AAAAAAAAAAAAATGAAATTAAAAACACATATTTGAAAAAAATCTAAAATTAAAAAAAAAATGAAAAAATCTTAAACTAAAACATGATATTAAAAAATAAAAAATAAAACTAAATTAAAAACACATATTTGAAAAATAATCTAAAATTTAAAAAACAAATTGAAAAAACCCTAAACTAAAACATTATATTGAAAATTTAAAGAAAAACCAAAATTGAAACATAAAATTTTATAAAAAATTTAAAAATGAAATATATATATATATATACACACACACCTAGTTTTTATATATATAAACTATATATAAATTATATATACTTTATATTATATATATATATATATATATATATATATATATATATATAGAAGATTGCTTCGAAAAAGCAAGTTGTGTTAGCCCTACTCTCACTAGTATAGTCATCAATCTTATTCTTTATGTTGATGATATCATTTTTATGGCAAGGAGTGCCCATGATCTTGAAAACCAACTAAGAATCCTCATGTATTTTTGCTCCAATATGGGTATGACTATTAATACTCATAAGACTAAGGTCATGATTATTAAATCCAATAAGATCACTTATGATACCTTCGTATATGACAACAACAACTTCGAGGGAGTGACTTCATACAAATATATTGGAATTGATATTCACCACAAGCTCAACTGGAATTATAGCATTGAGAAAAGGATTATTGGGGGATGGAAAGCTTATTATGGGCTTGAAAACAATTTTAAATCAGTTGATCTTTGGAGTTGGGATAATAAGAAACTCCTCTTTAAGACTCTTGTTACACCTTTTATTCTTTATGGATGTGAAGTCTAGGGATGTAGTATCTCTCGTGAATCCTGGAGAAAGATAGAGAAAATACAAAAGAATTTTATAACCTATAATCTCAAAATTAAAGGAAATATGCCCTATCCCATCCTCCTCTTAGAAACAAGCCTCTCCCCCATCGAGAGCATAGCTATGACTAGATACCTAATGTATAAGAACAAGTTAAACAACATGGAAGACAAGAGGCTTCCTAAAATTGCTTCAAAATCGAGTCGTAACTACCATCAACTCAAGTGAGGATGGCATAAAGATGCCCAGTCTTATATAAACTATTGGTGAATCATGGAAGACACCATTTTGTAGAATAAAGATACTATTAAAAAAATCGTCAAATCAAAATTTGAGAAAATGTGGTGTGATAAAGAGTTAGAGGAAAAAATAAAATTAAGGTATTATAAGGATGTAATCAACCCTAATCCAGAAGATCAAAATTATCTATCCGTTTTGACAAGCGTAAAGAAAAAAATAAGCATTTCTAAGATAAGAACGAATTCTCATGAGCTCCATAGTGAAACTGGGCATTGGTCAATTCCTAAAACACCACAAGATGAAAGATTCCGTCATCTTTGTGACACTAAGAAGGTTGAATATGAGAATAACTTTCTCTTAGATTGTCCAGCCTATACCCAGATTAGATCTCATTTTCAAAATATTTGTCACACTACCAACCTTTCTAACCTCTTAACTCAACAAAACTATGGTGAGCTTGGAAAGCTTCTCTTAATGTTTTTCAAGCATAGAAACAAAATTCTAAAGAATCACAAGTAATCACTTACCCTCTTAAGGTCCGATAGACCAATTCAGTCTTAGTGGACGTTAATCATCATCATCATCATCATCATCATCATCATCATCATCATCATCATCATCATCATATATATATAAAAAATATATAGTTTATATATATATATATTATATACAGTTTAAATATATGAAAACTATATATAGTTTATATATATGTGTGTGTGTGTGTGTGTGTGAGAGAGAGAGAGAGAGAGAGAGAGAGAGAATCTCATAAATATGATATGGGAGGGCAGGGGGCTATGCCGCGCATCACCCCCTGCCGTCCCATGTCATATATATGGGGTTTATACATAAATATAAACATCATATATATGGCATGGGATGGCAGGGGGCGATGTTGGACATTGTCGTAGCCCCCCGCGAGGGCTAGGGCCTGCCCTCCCATATCATATATATGGTTTATATTATAAACTATATAATAGTTTCTATATTATATATAAAATATATATTATAGTTTATATATAATATATAAAATATATATTATATTTTATATATAATATATAAACTATAATATATAGTTTATATATAATATATAAACTATATATACTTTATATTTTTTTCGAGTAGAAAATTAGCACAATTATATTAATATAATATATTTTTTTACATCCACTAGTCTGACTGTTATTTATAGAAATAACACATAACTGACATCTGAGTAAAAACTAGATATTATACAATCAAAAGACTGCCAAGGAGATGTTCCATACAGGACACAAATTCTCCATTACATACATCACAAAAAGATTCCAAGTAAATCAAGCCTTCACTGAGTGTATCTAGATGCAAAGACTAGCAAGAAGCACAAACGCTGATAAGAAAAATTTCAAAATGTAGAGATGATATAGGCGACCACTAATAGATGTTGTTGATGCTCCTTTGGCCATCCAAATCACTAGACTATTTGTGAAGAAAAATATATCCTTCTGGTTCGAGAAGAGATTTTTTAGATTGCTCATCTACTTCCTTGTTGTATTCATGATAAATATGATAAAATTTGGTAGACAAAAAATTTATTCTCAACAAATTGATTCTTTGATTCCACCCTTCTAAAGAGCTAACACGAAGATTACCCTTATTATTTAACCAATTTATGATGACTTTGGAGTCTCCTAGAATCTGAAGCTCATATATGGACAAATAATTAGGTATGAAAAGTGTTTCCCACATGCCCATAAGTTCACCCTTCGTATTTTTTCCCTCCCCACAGTTTAAGTACCACTTATAAAATATTTATGTTGAGAGTTTTATGATACCCCCTGCTCCACTACAGCTCCCATCTGCCTGGGCCGCTCCATCAAAACATGCCACTAGGAACTTGAGAGTGTCTTCTATCCAACAGGATCGAGAAGGAGGATTATTTATTTTGACCACCGATCTTTGATAGTTTCCAAGAGTATTTATAACCACCGTTGTTACTGAAGGCTCCTTTGCTTCAAAAGTTGTTGTGTTTCTTTCTAACCATATGTACGAGAAAATATACGCCGCAAGACTGAGAGAAGCATTTTTATTTGCTGTCCAATTGGATAGACATTCATTTAGGTCAATTCCTCTCCAAACTTGAGTACAAATTTTTATATGTTTTATTTTTAGCCAGATTAATTTAGTAAAGGGACAAAGGATGAATAGATGCACACTGTTTTCAAAATCCTTTTTTCATAATTGGCAGCGCCCCGATCCCTTCCATCCTCTAAGTTGGAGATTATTCCACGTCAAAATTTTGTTATTCACTACCAACCACATAAATACTTTTATTTTTTGTTGGATCTTCCACTTCCACATTCTATTACGCCATCCTATGATCGTCAGATGAGCTTGTGTAGATAAAAAATCCACATATGCACTCTTTTCCGACAGATTGCCTGATGAGTTTCCCTCGATCCATATTAGCTCGTCAACTTTTTTCGATAAGATCACCCCTGATGCTTGTAATGATCGTCTATAATGATACCATTCCATATCCAGATTACCTATAAGCTCCAAATCCGAGATGTTGATCCATGCAAATAGAAATGAGTCATGTTCTTGATTACTCCATGCATGTGCCAATACCGTGAGTTGTTTATGCTTAAGAGCATTGACAAGAAGGAGAGAGAGAAATGAAGAAGTGCCCAAACCCATAATTGTTTCCCTTCCTAGGCTCACATAATGGCCCAAGCCAGGCTTCCAGCTAATCCAATTTGTAATCACATGTACTGAATTTAGAAGACTGGTCCAAATTTTAGATGCTGACGAGTGATGAAAAGAAGCAGATCTGAGCCAATTATTGACTGAAATGTATGAGAAATATTTCTCCTTTATTACTTTGTTCCAAATACCTTATTTTTTGATAACTCGCCACAAAGTTGACATTGCTAATGCTTTACTAAATGAAAAGATATTGCGAAAACCCCAGCCACCCAAACGATTTGGTCGGGCTAAAGTCTCCTAGCGATAGAGATGATAATGTTTTGTATCACCACTCCCATTCCACATAAACTTGTAGAGTAACTTCCTCAAATCATGTAGAATAGAAAGAGGGACTGATGCAAGAGATAACCAATAGACACGCTGACTTTCTAGAACTTCTTTACATAAAATATACCTACCCCCCAGGGACAGCCACCGATAGCTCCAATGTTTTATTTTTTTTTCAAATTTGGTTAATAGCCAAACCCACTCTTCAGCTTTTTTTAAACCTTCCTTCAAGAAATATCCCAAATACTTGAAACTCACTGATAGATCTGAAAAGTTATATGGCAGAATTTTCTTGAAAGACAAAATTTCTTATTCCAACAGTCTCGATTAATGAACAATCGATTTTAATTGATTCACTAATAAGCCCTACACCAAAGAGAACAAATTAACCAGTCTCTCAATTTCCTTCCATTCCTGAACTGAAGCATTTATCAGTAGGAGGATATCATCTACAAATAAAATATGTAGAATTTTTGTAATTCTAGAGACTTTTATGCCTTTTATGATTCCTTGTTGCTGACTTGATTTTAATAAGAGACTCAAACTCTCCATCACCAGAATAAAAAGTAATGAAGACAATAGGCACCCCTAGTGCAGGCCTCTACCACTACTAACAAAGTTAGTTGCCTCCCCATTGACTAAAACTGCAAAGGAAGTAGAATTCACACAATCCATAATCCAATTTGTCATATGCAGTCCAAAACCAAATTGTATAAGAACTATTATGAGATATTCCCAATTGATGCAATCGTACGCTTTCTGCAAGTCGAGTTTTAAGATGAGGGATTTTATATTTTTCTTCTTAATATTGTGAATGCACTCATGTGAAATACCAATTGCATCCTGAATTTGGCATCCCTCAATGAAGCCCAACTATTTTGTTGATAGTGTCCTTGATAATATCGATTTTATTTGATTGGAAATCACTTTTGAAATAACTTTATAAACCAGGTTGCACAGTGATATTGGCCTGTAGTCCCCAAATTGTTGTGGTTTATTGTTTTTTGGAATCAAAACTAAAAAGGTTGAAATAATGCTTCCTGCTATGCACCCACATGATCTGGTTTCCTCCACCAATTCCAAGAGGTCCTCGCTCACTAAATAAAATAAGTGTAAGAAAAATTCCACCGTCTAGCTATCAGGCCCAAGATTTTTTTTTTTAAACAAAGTTAATATCGATTTCAATTCCAGTAAAGTTACAAAATTATAGAGATCTCTCGTTTCATCCTCATTTAACATCTTTGTGTACTGGCTCGCCACTCCAACTTGTTCTGCAATTATGTCGGGTAATGAAGGATTAAAAAAACTCTTTTAATAATTAACTACCACTTCTTCTATAGCTATGGCCTAAATGAATAGTTCCTAAAGCATCACAAACCTCCCAAATATATTTTCTATTTCTCATGTGGTTAGAAAACTGATGAAATAATTTATTATTTTGATCTCTACTTTGGACCCAAATGTCCCGACTCCGAATATGTCATAGGTCCTCCTGAAATTTAATAAGTTTATTCCTTTCATATTCGAGTCTTATGAAGTTTTACTCCACCTCTAGAAGAGTAGCACACTCCGAGAGCCTCTAAAAATAGTGCTTGATGTTTCCTTCCAATGTCTCTAGAGTATTTGCATCCCGATCCCTTAAATATCTTGCCCATATTTTGGTGATAGATTTCAGATCCTTTAACTTCCAAACAAAACGCCGCTGACACTCTCCTTCCTGTAAATATTTCTTGTCTTTCCACAACTTGTATACTAGATCATTAAAAAATAATTATGCTAGCCACTGTGAATGGAATTTAAAAGGGTATGCTTTTTGTAAGATAGTGTTCTCCAGCTAAAAAATAATTGGTGCATGATCTGAAACATAAGGAAATTCCACCCAAGTTTTGTATAATCTGACTTGCAGGAGCAGGTCCTCTGATAACAAAAACCTATCCAATCTATTAGCAATCGAATCAGTACTCGATCGACCATTACGCCAAGTCGGGACTAATTTGTTGGGTTGAGCATCAATAATTTTGTGTGTTTGAAAGAGTGATTTAAAGAAACCTACAAGTTGACCCGAAGCAACATAACCTCCCCAAACTTTTCCAGTTGATACGGTAAGGTTTAGGTCCCCCACAATCACAAGGATTTTTAATGATAACATGACACTATTAGCGAGAGTTGTCCAAAGCAATTTACACTCCAGGCACGGTCCATAGACATTTAGAAGATTGATATTCCTTTTAGTAGCAATAATTGATCCTGATAAAAAAATCCCGCCACAAGTAAGAAATGGAACCAATTTAAAAAGATGAGGATCCAACAAAACTAGAAGACCACTTGATGAAACTACTGAACTCAATTCACAAGTTACTCAAGAAGGACAAAATTTAAGCATATAGGACCGAGCTTTATGTTCATGAACCATTGTTTCCTGTAAGAAAACTATATTTGGATGTGTAATTTCCAAGGCCCGGTGAAACGAGGAAGCTTTTAGGGAGCCTCCAATCCCTCTAAGATTTGAAGACATAAAAATCATTGATTATCCCTTGCTAGGGTCTTCACTTCTCTAAGTAACCCACTATCGAAAGTGGAAGGATCTGTGGCAAAAGATGAATAAGTTGACGACTGTAAATTTTTCCTTGAACTTCTTGTTTTAATTGGAGAATATTCAATCCCAAGCCCTCGTGACCAGGAATATTCCTTCGTGGACTCATTCTAGGGGAGAGACTTTGTTCTAAGATCACCATATAATATGGAAGGATCAATGACACCATTCCCAAAGAAGGTAGGTAATTGAGTCGGAGTATTATTGTCCCGTAGAAAGGGAATCAAGAAGTCTAGAACAATAGATAAAGAGGATTCTCCCTCTTCAGATTCACGGCAGCCTAGAATCGGTTGCGTCTCATCTGGGAGAGGAGAAACCCCTTGATGAACTTCTGTCGAGGAGATGGAAAGTGAAAGTACTTGGTTAGCAGGAAGGTCGGGTCTAGTACATTGAGAGACAGAGACAAGTGAATCCCTCTGGTCACTAATTGGCTTAGTAACAGTAACACCCAAACCCCCCGACGACAGACTATCAAGAGTAGGAGAGGATGGAGAACCTGGTGGCTTGTAAGAAGGTAACCCACTACCACCCCACAAGTGCGGCTTCATAGAAGGGTGAAGAAAATTTAACTCTGAAGTAGAATTTAGTGCTTCTTTTTCCAATAATGATAAAGTATTATAAAGTGTCGGACAATATAATTGTAACTTACCCGTGAAGGTAACATCTCGTTCCAGCGAGGGTGTAGACTCCATCGAGGGAACCTAGTAATCAACTCCTGCTAAAACCACTTCATCCTCTAAGTCCCCCAATTCCATATGAAGAGTCATGTCTTCAGATACTTCATCTTCCCCTCTACCCATACATGTACTTCTCAAATGTCTGGTATTATGACAATTGCTGCAGCGAAATGGGATTCTGTGATAGTCCAGCCTTTGGACTATTCAATGAGCCCTCCAATCAATCTCTAGTAGTTCAGGCAGCCCTTCATGGACATCCATCTCGACAAAAAATTTCCCCATTTTTCTATTTGGATTCGTTAGAATAGAATCACCTATGGATATGAAGGAGCCTAGCGAATTACCTATTGCTTCCAGGGTGTTTGCATTCCACAACTGTAGAGGTAATCCTAGGAGTAAGACCCATATGTGTTGAAATTGGAAGTACTCCATTTCTGGGTTAAAAGAAATACTTCCAATTTCAAAGTACTGCTCTATTTTATGAGTTTTTATGGTTTTAAAAAATATTTCAAAGTTTTTATGGGTTAAGAGTAGTACTTCCAATCTTGGAATCTTGCAATCAACAAATAAACTATGTTTTATGATTTTTTATGGTTTTAAAAAATATTTCAAATTTTTTATGGGTTAAAAGCAGTACTTCCAATCCTCGAATCTTGCAATCAACAAATAAACTCTGTTTTATGAGTTTTTATGGTTTTAAAAAATATTTCAAAGTTTGAATAAAAGTGTGTTGGCACCCAAATCATGCTTTTATGTTCCTACTACCATTGAAATCATGTGTATTGGTTCTTTGTGTAGTTTTCGTCGCACATTATGAGTGAACCCTAAGCAATGCATATCCTCGACCACCATTGTCAGCAAAGGTATCTAAGGTTTCCATAGAACCTGGGAGTTCATCCAAAGCCACCCAACATGCCAAACAAAAGACCTTACCCGCAAAAAGAAGAACCAGATCAAACAAAGAAAGATCCAACATTCCAAAAAAAGACGGATAAAATCTCATAGTTAAAGATATATTCAAACTATCAATTCCCATTATTATCACACTAAATTGCCTTGGGTCTTTTAGTTTGTTTTTATCATTTTTAAATCCTTAGATTTTAAATTTTTTGAAAAAAGTTTCATCCCTTTAAATTTATGTTTGTTAGGACCCCTTGGATGACTAAACTTTTGAGTCATAGCTCATGTTTTGATCCTCAATTTGATTTTTGATCCTTGAACCCTTTTAGCTCATGGTTTATTATTTTTGGTCCCTTTCATGATTTGTCCCTAGGTCGATACCTCCCATGATCAGGCTTATGTGACACACCTCTCTCCTCACTCATGACCTCATAAGCATGGTTCATCATCCTTGCTTACATATCTAAACATATTTTTGAATTGGAAGAACTACCTACTCATCAGGCAGTTCCATAGCGCCTATCTAGTTCGTCATACTTCCACCTCAAGTCATGATTGCCACAACCTATGTCATGTCCCTTGTTTTCAGTTCCAGAAGCTAGTTAAAGATGCTTACCATATCTTGCATTTAAGAGCCTTGTAATGATTTATACTTTTGAAAGGATCAACAGTGGTGCGCCGTGCAAATTCACAATTTCTTATCAGGTGACAACAAGGCAACCAAGCTCGAGACTGAAGTGGTTTCAAGGGCCCAAGTTTTCACAGTATCACCCTGAGATTTTTTTGAAGATTCCAACAGGTGTCTACTACATAGGTATCCTATGTTTCCCCCCCTCTACATATTAATTTTCACAAGAAATTTGTGCTTGGGTTTTGGTTGGCCAAGTTTGCACAGTCGTAGGAGGCTCATCTTTGCATGATAGCTTGGTATTATTTTTTTTCCATACCTGTATCTTCATTTCTTGCATCTAAGTAAGTTTATTGCTTCCTGTCTCAGTCATTCATATCACAAGCCTGTAAATAGCCTATCCTCTACGTATGCGTTGCGCTACCCAGAGGTGCTTCTTAACCTCTTGCTGCTTCCATTACCTCCTTTCATCTCGAAATCAAGCGTGTTACTCAATTGCAAAGGGTCAACCTTGTATATTTAAAACTCTATTCAAATCCTTCCTGATCATTACCATCCCTTAATCCTTTCAAGAGACCTCATTCTGAGCCATGGAGACCCCTCAATCGAAGAAGGCACACAAAGGAGGCAAGATAGTTAGGACAGAACCGGTGGAGATGCGTCTTTTTGACACAGAGCCCATGGAAAGAGAGGCCTTTCAGAGAGTAGGGTGCCTCTCTTTCTTTCAAAACATGCAGAGAGGCCACCCAGAGGTAGAAAAAGAGTTTGCATTTCATTTTGATGGCAGTAAAACCAAGTTTGGGGATTTGGAATTTGAGGTAACTGAATCCATTATCTCAGCTGCAACAGGGATCCCCATTACAGGTGAAAAGTGGTTTAAGACCATGGTTTTGAGTTTATCCTTTTCTAAGGATCTCTTTAAACCTGAATATCAAGCCAATGAATTGTCTAAGAGTATGCCAAGAATTTAATTGGTTGAACAATTTGATAGATTATTGAAGATCATACAGAGATATTTTACTTGTGAAGGGATATTTAACACATTGTACCATTACCACATAAGCCTATTGCTGCATTTTATTGGTAAGGTTTAGATGAATATTCCCTATTACCTATTAAGAAGCATAGGTAAAATGTCATATAGGGTTAAAGCCAAATCTAAGGATGTACATTCTATCCTTTTCCACTCTGGATTGATCATAATGTTAGTCTCTGAGGAATTGGGAAAGAAAGAGATTTCATGGGAGCATTTTGTGGTTAATTCTCACTTCAATATGGATCTAGTATCTACTCCTCAATCACAAATTGCAGGTCCTTTGTTACCCACCAGTGCTACTAAAGTAAGGACCAACAGGAAGAGAAAGGGCAGAGCCCCTATTCAAGTTTCAGAAATCATTAAGCAGGTCATTGAAGCCGAGGAGGAAGTTTGTCCTTCTCCACACAGAGATTTTTCACCACCTCCTCCACCAGGGTTAGAAGAGATGCCTTCTTCTACCAAAGTTACATCCAAGAAAGGGAAGAATCTTATCTTTCCCTCTTCTCCTCCAACAGTTGAAATCAAGGGTAAAAGACCTTTCACAAGGTGATCAATTCCTAAGGAGGTTTTCTGAGAACATCCTTTGCCAGAAACCCCCGTTCTAAAGAAGAAGGGAGAAAGCATTAAAAATCCTGTGGAGGAGAAATCATAAACCTTTACTTAGAGGAATAAGGGTAAAGGTAGCTTTCAGTCTACTGAAGGAAAGCAAGAAACTCCTGTACATAAGGGTAAAGTTATAAAATACCTTTGGAGAGAAAAGATGAAACCTCTGAGAAAGGCATTGAGAATCTTGTGGTAAGAAAAGATGAAACCCCTATGCAGAGAAATAAGAATAAAAGTAGAGCCATCAAGGAATCCGATGAGGTAGACAAGACACTTCCCATGTAGGAGGAGGAGTAGTATGAGGAAAAGCCTATTAAGACTGAGCATGCCACTGCCCCTCTTGATAGTCAGACCTACAAAAGACTTATCAAGTAGCTTAGAGATGCAATAAAAGAAATATCTCATATTAAAGCAGAAGACAAGGTCCACTTGGCTCAGATGGAAGTGCTCATGGTTGGTTACAATCATACCCTTGACTTGGCAAGGTTTGCAGTGAGAAAGGCTCTACCCCTTCATAAATAGCTGAATAATCTTTATAGACAGAACATAGGCTTTCAGTCTCAGAACAAGAAGTTAAAGGAAGAGATGAAACACTTTCAATATGAGGCAGCCCAAAGAAATTTGCAGGTGTTGGTTGAAGCTACCATTGAGGATGATAAACCAATAGCTAAGGAGAGAACAACTACATTGAAGAAGCCTATCAATGCTAAGAACAAGAAGTCTACTGTGCCAATTGAAGATTGTCTTTCTACCAGAAAGAGTGTGAGGCTAAGTGTTAAAAAGACAAAATAACTGGTAATGGTAAGCCCCATTTTTTAGAATTGTTCCTTTATGGGAGGGTTAACTGATATTCACATACTACCTGTGCCATTATACATGATTCTAATCATTTAATTAGCTGGGTTTTGAGTTTTTTCTAAGTGCTAGTTTCCCCAGTGATAAAAAGGCACTACCCAATGTATAGTCAAGGCACTTAATTGAAATGGTTTTGTCATCATGAAAGACCACAAATTGATTTGAACACTTTCAAGATTGAAGGCGCTGCATTTTTGGAAATGCTACCTAATCTGCAGACAGACGTAGCGTAAGTGGCGCTACCTAATATTTGGTAGAGAACAAAATTGTCATACAGGCGCAACATAGGGGCACTACCTAATATTTGGTAGAGAACAAAATTGTCATACGGGTGCAACACATGGGTGCTACCTAACTACGCTACGTAATATTTCATAGAGAGAAGAGTCTGTACACATATACAACACAATGGTGTTACCTACATGCACTACCTTTTCTCCTTGTAGTGCGCTACCCATTGTTTCTACCAAAGGAAGCTGCCAATAAAGACTAGGGATCTAGGAGGACCAAGATAACAAATTTTGGATAAATTTATGATGAAGAAGGATGGAGAAGAAACAACTGGCATTATGAAGACAACCACATGCCTTGAAGTACACATGGAAAATGAGGAGATGTGTAGCAAAAGGGAATCAATTCAGTTTGAATTTTAGTTGGATTAGTCACCAACATTTTCCTATTTTATAGTATAGATGGATAGATAAGTTGTTAGAGAAAATAAATGTTTAGAGTTTTTCAAGGGAAGGGGGGCCAACTCATACCTCCAGTTGTTGCCTCCCTTTTGTTATAAATAGATAGATCATTTTCTTTGGCAGGTTCAGATGGTTGAGCAAGGCTCTCTTAGACTGCAATATTTATATGAAGTGACTGTGATCTGGCTATGTACTGGACTTAAGACTTTTTGACTTATAGAAATTATCTTCTCTTTCATTCTATTTGCTTCTGATGCTAAATGTTCATGATTTGAATGATTCACATGAATAATTGTGGTGATGTTATGGTGGATGTTTGATCATTATATTATCATGATGTTTATTTATCTTCCTTAGTTTCTAATGTCAAGAAGATCTTATGATTAGAAAATTTATTCCTTAGACTTTTTGTAGACCTGATGTTTGCAACAGATGCTCCTCTCACTCAAGTCTTCCCTCTATTCATATCTACTCCCAAACTACTGATTGAAGTTATCCAAGATCTTGATTGTTGGTGCATTGCTAGCCCTGTTTCTAAGTTGGGATGTTATCATTTCAAGTCTTTTCCATTTGGCCCTTTAAAACACTCTTACATTCACATATAACCTGATGGGTACTAGGCCTGCCTTCCATGCAATCTGAAGGTGACTTCTAGTGCTAACACCCATCATCATTCCAGGAAGGGAAATTTGGGCTCTATTTCTAATCAAACCATACCGAATCTTTCCAAATTGTTTAAAACCCACTTCAGGAATCAAGATATTGAGCCTAAGGCAGATGGTTTTCAAAATATCCCAAAGGTTCAAGAGAAAAATTGGTCTCATCAGAAAAAAATGTTCCATAAACTCAACAATTTTGAGAAGTGGATTTTGGGCTTAAGTTGTGAGAAGGTGGTACGTAATTTGAAGAAATTGTTAAAAACCCACTTCAGGAATGGGGCGATTTAGCCTAATCAAGGACGTTTTTCAAAATTTCCCAGCGCTTCAGGAGAAAACTTGGTGCTATCAGAACAAAATCGTCCATATATTAATTATTTCCTGATTAATGGAAAAGTGGTAGAGCATTCCACAACTTTGGTCAATTTCCAAATTTTGAGGGCATCAATGCAAAGACAACAACAATTTACAACCTATGAAGACTCCTACTATGCAAACTCTTTCACTTTAGTTATCGACAATAGCTCCAGTTACACTGATAGAATATTTTTGGTTTAATTTAGAGATACTACTGCCACTTGTAATAATTTTTTTCTTATGATGAGAACAATGTTTTTGATTAAGGTCAAGCATTGCAAAATTCCTCCAATTTAGGAAAATGAAACTCAATTCCATATTTGAATTTTGAAGCACAAGCGACACCTAAAATTTATGCAGCACTGTCAAATTTTGGCCTGATTCCTATTTTATAGGGATTACCATATCTATGCTTATCGAATATTTTGAGAAAAAAAATATAGAGGGTCGACATAAATGAATTTATTCCTGATTTCAAGGAGTATATTAATAGATGGCATTTCCGGATTTTGCATGCAATACTTTTTTTCCCATGTTTTAGTCTTTGTCTTGAAGCACAGTTTCTGCAAGGCTGGAAATGAATTTTTAGAAACCAAAAGAGGTTTTTCATGGGAATTGTCCCATTCAAAAAATACTCTCTCATTTTTTATATAGGTGTCATGGTTTGGAATATTCGAAGGAATATTTACATCCCATTTTTCACTATTTAAACATTTCAATGATTTCTTGTTTTAGTCACTAACTTTGGGCGTGATTTGAGAGAAACTAGAGGTGAAGTTTTGAAAATAAAAAAAAAACTTTATTGGGAATAGGCCCATTCACTAAAACCTCTATCGGGTTTTACACAACTATCACGGTTTTAGAGATACAAATGAATATTTGGACCCTATTTTTCAGGAATTCTACAGATGTTTTTTTTTTAAATAACTCATAGACAATAATCGATGAGCCACCTCATCAATTTGACTTCGAGATATGATAGAGGTATTTGAAACCTCTATTGGTGGGGATAAATAGATGAATCTATGAATGTAAAAGGGGTTCAGGTTTTGGGGGGTATCAAGCACTAGGAGTTTGGTTGGGATTTGAATTATAAAACTGTTAAGTTTTTCACATGGTGAATATAATGTCTAGTGACTCACTGTTTTATTCTCAAATATTGTTTGTCTTATTATATTATTTGAATGCAAGTGAAAAGTATGCAATTCATTGTTTCTTTCATTTTCAATTGTTGTCTCAATGAACTATTTATTGTCATACAACCTAATTTCAGCTATTGTTTCAGTAAATTGTTTATTTCCATACAACCAGTTTGGAGAATTTGTGTTTAGGTACATGTTTTGGATCTTAAATATCATTTCAATTCCAAAATTTCATACAACAAGTGACACATTGTATGCTTGTTATTATTTCCTCTATTTATCATTATATATTTATCTTCTTACCATAATGCATGCCACCAGCTAAGGAAAACCTTGTAGTTGATATTGTTAAACATTCCAACTAGATCCCTGTCCCTGAAATCTCATCCATTAGTTGACCATCAAACAAATCAATAAAACCTATAAAAAACCAACCATTCCAACAAATGAGTCATCCTAGCTCTGCCCTTAGAAGTCAGGTGTAGACCTTAGGACCGACACATCCTTCATTCAATATAGAAATTATTTTCCTCTTGTCCATTTCCAAAAAAAATTGTGCATTTTTAGACTTCCATCCAAAAAAGAGCACTTAATCCCTTAGATTCGATCATGCAATTGCCAAGTCTTCATATCGTCAATATTGTTTCTCCTATCCAATAATCTAGTTATTCCTTCTGTATCTTGAATTCTAGCTCTCATGGTATCTAGGGTGTGCTATGAGTATGTCCTTCCTTTAATGTGAGATTATTTCTCTCCACAACACCATTTTTTTATGGTGTATATGGAACATTATGTTAAATCTAAATACATTATGCGATGCAATAAGTTGTAAATTTATTGTTAACATGTCCACCTCCATTATATATTCTTAAATTCTAGAGTTGATGTCCAAATTGTTTTTCTACAAGGGCCTTATAGGCCAAAAATATATCAAAAACTTCACTCTCAAGTTTTAAGAAATAAAACCAACTGTGTCTGAAGTCTAAGTCATCAATGAAAGTTAAGAATTACTTGAACCTAGAGAAACAAGGAGAATGGGGCGGAGCACAAAAATCACTATGAACAAAATGCAAGGGTTTTGAGGTGTGCTATGAGATATGTTTGTCAAAATTGTCGGATGATATTTTCCAAGAACACAATCGACACAAACACCATATGTGATTAGGTCATCTAAAATATCTTGTAAAGACCGATTCCCATAGTCTGATTACATAGCTATTGCAATGAGTGATATTTTAGATGACCTAATCACTTATGCCAAATTTTTCTCAAGTCATTTGAAGTATGAGAAATAAAAAATGATGGAAACAATTATAAACCAAAATTTTCAAATCTATACAACCTCGTAATATCATCAAGAATTCAATTTGCTATGACATGCGTATGATAGTTTAAATCATTGATTACAACTTGATGAGGTGAAAACTCTACTATTTTACCTTTATATGATTGAGTGATTTGATAAACTTATAAAATATTGTAGGGAAGACTTGGAAGACATAATACATCATTAAAATCACCATAATGTAGTTCGATTGTTCCAGAATCTACAAAACTAATAGATCTATCATCATCAACAAATATTTGTTTAGTGTTACATTCATTAAGAGTAGAAAAAATGGCTTTATTCTTATCCATATGATAGGATGATATATAATCAATAAACCACTCATTAAAAGAAGAAGTAGATGATACATTGAATGAAAAACTAGAAACAAAAGTTGCATTTCCTTCAGAAGAAGAGTTTGAAGAATAATCAAAATTGATGGTGTACTTATTCATTTCTACTTCTAAGGTTTCCATTTTCTTAAATAATTTATACTGTAGTTGAAAATCTCGCCCACAAAAATTACAATGTCTCTTAGACTTCTTAGTGTAGGGGTGAGTGCACAAAGTTGGTGGATGATAATGTGGCGATGGGGTGAGTAGAAATGTGCACTCACAGGAATGCATGCACATTTCTAGGAAAGTGCACACGTTCCAAATGTGACAGGTTCGGAAAACATTAAACCTCCACTCAGTGATACATGCAAGAACATTCTGAGGAATGCGTGCACATTCTCCAGAAAGTGTGCATGTCCTAAGAAACACATGTTCAATAACAAACATGC
>ML780724.1:913142-947222 GCA_009831015.1 Picea engelmannii
AGGGGGGAGAGAGATATGGGTAGAGAGAGAGGGGTAGGGGGAAGAGAGAAAGGGGGAAGGAAGGAAAAAATGAGGGAGAGAGAGTGTAGCAGTGGGGGGTGAGGGAGGGAAGGAGAGAGATAGAAAGAGAGGGAGGAGAGAGGTAGGGGGGAAGAGTGGGGGACAAATATATGGAAAGAGGGAGAGAGGGGGGATAGAAATAGGGATGGGGAGATACAAAGTGTGTATGAGAAAGAGAGAGAGAGAGAGAGGGAAAGATAAAGGGAGGGATGTAGAGATGGGTAGAGTGAGAGAGGGGGATAGAGAGGGTGAGTGAGAGTATGAAAGGGAGATAGAAGTTGGAAGGGATTGAGATAAAGAGTGAGGGGAAGATATGGGTAAATGTAGCAAAGAGAGAGAGAGAGAGAGAGAGAGAGAGAGAATGATGGGGGAGAGCGAGTTAGAGAGGGATAGGGGGAATATGTAAAGAGAGAGAGGGGAAGGGAGAGGTAGAGGGAAGGAAAGAGAGAGAGAGAGTGTGTGTGTGTGTGTGTGTGAGAGAGAGAGAATTATTGTGTTAATAGGAACACACGTATGTTCCTATTCCTAATAACATGTGTGTGTTTTAGGAATGTGCGTGTGATTTAGGAACACACACACGCTTTAGGAATGCACGGACGCTCGCACACACATTATTTGAATTTCATTTTTTTTTGGGTGGGATTGATAACTCTAGGATATGTGCTTTTTGCGTTGGTTTCCTCAGATTTAGATTTGGGATGACAAAACTAGTGGTTTGGTATGCAAATACTTAAAAACCTCCATTTTATGAATACCTCTCCATATTTGTTTTTTTTACGTTATTTTTCTATAGGCTACACAATTCAATTAAGTTGGTTGTGCAAATTCCAAATATACAATTTTTAAAAAAATTATTAATGTTTGCTATTTTTAATCTATTTTTGTCTTGACATATATCAAAATCCTAGAATACATACCTCTCTTATTTCTTCTATAATTGTTAGTCAGCTTAACCATTTCTAAAATGAGTTATATGTTGCACTAGAGGAGACCGTTATCTACAATAAAAAAAGGATTTTTTTTTATCATGTTAAGACCCTCTTAGCCTGCGTTGTAACTTCAAGGATATATTGACTTTCATAATTTTAAATAAACACACACACACACACACACACACACATATATCTATATAGTATTTAAAATTTCCAAAACATACACCGCACTAGAAAAATGGGTTCTCTAAAATTATACAAGTTATACAAGTTTTTGGAATGAAATTTCATCATTAAGGCACTCAACAACTGCATGAACAAAGACATATAAGTTACATTTTGCTGGAAAAATAACATACCACTTTTACAAAAATTCAAATTTCACATAGTTATTCACAATTTCTATGAATAAAAGTTGTATATTTGGAAAGCTAATTAAACCTTTCATCTTCTTACACCATATTGAAATTCATTGTAAAAGTATCTTGAATAATCCCTCCAAATTAATATATTGTTGTTTTTCCATGTTTGCATTGCCACTAACTTGTAATGAGAGACCATCATTAGCTTGCACATACCTATAGGATTTTAAGCACAAGCCAAGATCTACTTGCGAGAAAAAACTACACTAGTTAAATTTCAAGAAAAATAGAGAAGAGAGAATGAAATAACACTCAAGACAAATTCTTGACATGAGTACAATATCTATAGAATTTTCCAAGAGAAAAACGAGAAGAAAAGTAAATGCACATAAGGTTGGGGTTCTTTGTGCATGAATTAATTCAATTTAGTCAAATCTTAACTAATCAATACCATGGGTTAATGTCATGTTTCAATACCATGTCTCAATACCACAAATCACTTAAAGTGGTAAATGACGGAAAATGATAAGTTTGAATCCATTAATAATAAAGGAAATGCACACTTCCTAAGGTGTTAAGTTATCCATATCCCTTGAATCACAACCTAGGATTAGGAATCATGTATGAGTCCCAAAAATTTTCAGCCATGTTAGGTACTCATGTATAGACAATTTATGTAAAACATAATATTACAAAGGTGAGGTAAAGAGGGAAAAGCCAGTGGGAAGAAAACCGCCCCTCAAAATATTATGCATATTATGTCTACTATGAAGAAGGATAGTGTTGCAGATCAACAACCCCATCATGGATATGTCCTCATATTTTTCTTCTACCATCATGTGAGAAACTCTTGGATGTTGGTTTAGCATTATACATTCTTACAATAGCAATGAGTGCTAGTGGAGTACGGAAAATATGATAACTAGGTCTTTGTGACTTAGCAGTGTCTCCTACTATCTCACTAGTTGCCTATAAAGTAATATGTTCCCTCCATAGCTCGAAAGTTGGATCTCAATAGGCTACATATGGTCTTCTAAATCAGATTCTAAATTCTAATTAGAAATCTATCCAAAAAACGTGTAAAATCATCTCAAAGAGCTACTTTTGGAGTAGGAGAAAAATGTGCAACTGGTTCCTCCTAGAGTGTATGCAAGGGGCCTTCATCAAAATTGTCATCTGATTTTTCTCTTCTTTCTTCATTTCCATGTGTTATAAGAGTAACATAATCATATTTAGGAAGAAAATGAGAAAATCTATACGACCTGGAATGATGGTCCACCTCCCCAACTGCAACTTTGGAACCATCTACCATCTTTGAAATTATCATTGAATTCGGAGTGAAATCAACATGCTTACATACAATTAAGTGTGTAATATAATATATAGAGTAGAGTTTCATGGACATCTTTGGAACACACAACACACTCTAAAAGCTTGCAAAATCAAGGTCCACACTCCCTTTTCTGCACACTCCCATAGGTGCTTTGTCTCCCATCGACATAGGAAGTCTAGTGCAATGTACCTAGGAAGAAAAACAATTCTTTAATGCAAACATATGGTTAGAGGCACTTAAGTTATATAAATATGTCAAATTCAACTAGTATAAATTA
Source organism: Picea engelmannii (assembly GCA_009831015.1). Taxonomy (NCBI): domain Eukaryota; kingdom Viridiplantae; phylum Streptophyta; class Pinopsida; order Pinales; family Pinaceae; genus Picea; species Picea engelmannii. The sequence continues at coordinate 916,107 of ML780724.1, forward strand.
ATATAACGATATAGGAGGATAAACGAAAATCACAAACTTTACGAGAATATTTTTTTTCCAACTTACAAACTTTGGGAGAATATTTCTTTTTTTCAACTTACATTAAGGAGAAGAAAAATACTTTTTGATGCTTAGCATATAATTCTAATAATACAAAATACATTGGTATTTAAAATTATAATTCTTGCATCTAAAGTAAACTGTTTATAAATTAAAATTTAAAATTATATGTTGTCATCATAACATAAAAACGTTGTTTATAAAAGAGTGAATTAAAGTATATCAATACATATTTGGCTTAAATTGTTAGTTCTTTTTTAATTAGAATTTGGCAAACATTTGTTTTACTTTTGATTCAAAATGGATTATAATTAATGGTTTTGTCTAACTATTTTATGAAATGATTTTTTTTTAGTAATTAGGTAACATAAATCTACAGGACATCATTATTTTTTGTTGTTTAAAACTCATTTTTGATTGTATAAATGGATTCAACATACTGAAAAACTCGTGTGACAATCTGATTATACATAAACAATCACTCAAATATACAAATTTAACAATTTCTTGCAAGATTATTTTGAACAAATGTCCCCCAAAAAATATCTCCCAAAGTAAATGTCCCCAAATTTAACATTTTTAATATTTAAAAATGTTAAGAGTAAATACAGGTTAGGGTTGTTACCATTTTCAGCCAGGGTCTATAGACACTGCGAACGGCTTTTGGTATGCAAGATGTTCAAATGATTTGTAATGGAAAGGTTTGAACTTTGAATTTGAGCCATAAGTTGCACGCATCTCCATTCTCAACCACTGCAAACTGTTTTCAAAAGTTATTTCTGGCATATTTGATGTTTACGGTTGGCCTTAAAAGCTACTTCTTCTATCTCTTGTTGCCCCGTTATTTATACCCAACCACGGACGTGCAACAGGCTTCTGTATGTCTAACTGACAAAGATGACTCTTCTTGTAACCTTTTGAGAAGAGGAACATATGCCATGGCTTCCTCGACAACTTTCACAAATGGAGTAGGTTAACTCGGGAGAAATATTCCCTATCGAGTTTTTTTTTTTAGTCAAAAAAACGGATTTGAATCTGGCTAAATTTTCAGGAGTAATTTAAGTTTTGCATGGATCAAAATTTCATGCATTTCAAAACATTATCCAGGGGTTTTACCCCATTTTAAACCAACCTAGATGCTCAGAAAAATGATTAGAGCTTTGGAATGTCCGAAAATTTAAAAATGGACAGCAAAAAAACTTGACTGAAAAATAATCTTGAGAGAAAATTGCTCCCAACTTTAACCCACTCCTTCACAGATTAATACACACTATGTTTATTTACCTCTAATAATATCGATTTCAAATTGTGCAGTAAAATGAATGATTACAAGAAAATATTAGAGAGTTGATTTTAACATTTAGATGGAAAAAACCTCTATTAACTAATGGGTTGCCTAATAAATCATATATTTCTAAATAAAATCATTAAATTCTTCCATTAAAAACCTCTTAAAACAATCGACATCGAAGGAGAGCATTAATGTGAGCATCCATCTATCATTTAGCAAAAGAAATACATATAAAATGGAAAGTGTTGGTTGTTAAAATACATATAAGTTGATTCAGGTGGATATCAGTGGTCACCCACCTCTTCCAATTGGCTCAAAACAGTTTTATGATAATTTTGGCAATTTACTATTTTTAGCAGTTTTAACTTCCGAGGCCATTTTGAGGGCCTAAATGAATGTTTTTTGGGGATCGAGCTTCTTAATGATATATTAAGTCATTATTGAGCCCCCAAAATGAATCTCCTCAATGACACCTTTCCAACGAGCTATCATACGCCTAAAACAGAGATCGTATGCAGAAGTTACGACCCTGGGAAGTTGATGTACTAACTTACCCAAATGGGGCCCACATGACTTTTGGCCCTTCATCTCCTAGGGTTAGGTTAATGGATGTCTAGGGTTTTTGGCATTCTGGCTTATTGTAAAAATGTCTTCAGAGCCTCATTGTAATGATCTTCTTGTGAATGAGCACATCCATCACATCTCTTCTCAGAGATAAGCCGCCACCATTCCAACAAGCTTGTTTCCATTGCATTTTACAGTTTCAACTTATTTCCTTATTGAATAGAAAATCAATTTTACTGTATCTCTATTATTTTGTGTTAAGAACCTGTTAGTAATCTATAGTCATTTTATTCTGCACATAAAATCTAGATCAGTGGTATCAGAACGATCTGCTCCTTGTCGTCTTATTGCATGTCCCCAATGAGGTCGGAGTACAAAGAGTTGGGTCTCGAGCTTGTTTCTCTTGAGGACAAAAGATTTCTCACACCCAAAAGACCTTTCATGGTAGGAGAAAATAAATATGATGAGACAGGAGATCCTTTCAAACTGTTGGTTGATAAATCCCTCATGCAACAAAGGAACGAGATGATGGATAGTTTCATGCAAATCCTTCAGTGGCTACCAACAGGCAACGCATCTTCTTCGAGCAGAGGCATCGCCCCCTTCAAGGTACAAATAAACTTTGATATTCCTATATTTGAAGGTCAGATAGATGCAAATGTTGTAGACAAGTGGTTGAATCTACTAGAAGGGTATTTTTCTATCCATAACTTTTCGAATAGAGAAATGATTACTTTTTCACTCCTCAAATTCATTCCCTATGTCAAAGATTGGTGGGAAACATTCTGCGAGCAAAAGGAAATAGAGGAACCCTCATTATTTTTAATCATGACTACCTGGGAATCCTTCAGGGATGCTATTAAGGAACAATACTACCCTGTCGAAATTTATGATGACCTGTATACCAAATGGACCACATTGTGGCAAGAAAGAGACCAAGCAGTGGCAGATTTCACAAATATCTTCCATACCTTGCACACCAAGTTGTGTATCAAAGATTCAGAGCGACATATGGTGCTCAATTATCACGGTTAGTATTTATGGCACTTTATGCACTTTTGTTACCAAAAAATTCGTGTTAGTATTTTTTGATGATATACTAACAAGATTAATCCCTTCCTTCAAAAATTTGTGTTAGTATTTTTTGATGATATACTAATCTATAGAAAGTCTTGGGAGGCTCATGTGCAACATGTTGACAAGGTGCTACAACTACTAAAGGAGAAACAACTATATGCCAAACCATCCAAATGTTTCTTTGGAGTGAAGGAGGTAGAGTATTTGGGTCATATTGTATCTCATGAAGGTGTCAAGTTAGACCCTAACAAGATTAAGGCCATGATGGACTGGTTGATTCCAAAAACATTGAATAATCTTAGAGGATTTTTGGGTTTGACAGGTTACTACCGCAAGTTTGTTCGACACTATGGAAGAATATCAACACCTTTAACGACACTAACTAAGAAGGATGCATTTTCATGGACTCCAGAGGAAACTAAATATTTTGAACAACTTAAAGAGGTGATGTGTAAAGCTACTATCTTGACCACTCTAGACTTCACAAAAAACTTTATTGTGGAATGTGATACCTCAGGAAATGGAATTAGTGCTATCCTAATGCAAGAAGGAAGGCCCCTAGCTTTTGAAAGTCGACCACTCAAAGGAAAGGACATACACAAACCCATTTATGAGAAGGAAATGATGGAAATACTACATGCATTGAAGAAATGGCGTCCTTACCTAATAGGTAGGCACTTCAAGGTAAAAACAGATCATGATAGTCTTAAATACTTCTTGGAACAAAGACTGTCTTCAGAATAACAACAAATATGGGTAACCAAGATATTGGGTTATGATTTTGAAATTGTCTATAAAAAGGGGAAGAAAAATGTTGTGGCATATGCACTCTCAAAAAGGATGAAGATGTTAAGGCCTTTCTCTGTGCTATCTTGATCATCCAACCCGATTGGATAATAGAAGCAAGGGATGAATGGAAGAATGACGAAAAAGTGTGGACTCTCATTAAAAGGTTGCAGCAGGATTCCATTGCATCAGATATATTTACATGGAAAAATGATTCGCTATGGTAGAAAGATTGCTTATATTTATGTAAGAACTCCCAACTCAAACAAAAGGTACTATTAGAATTGCACACCTCTCCAATTGGAGGGCACTCGGGATTTTTGAAAACCTACCATAGAGTCAAGAAGGATTTTTTTTGGGATGGCCTTAAAACTAATGTTCAAAGGTTTGTGGAAGAATGTTTGGTTTGCCAAGAAAATAAGGTGGAAACAATTAAGACCCCAGGTATTTTACAACCATTAGCCATCCCAAGTCAGTGCTCGGAGGAGGTTTCCATGGATTTCATCATAGGGTTACTGAAGTTTGAAGGAAAGAGTGTCATCATGGTGATTGTTGATAGACTGACCAAGTACGCACACTTTTGTGCACTCTCTCATCCCTTCAAATCTAGTACAGTTGCCACTGCATTCATGGAGATAGTTCAAAAGCTACATGGCAACCCAAAGATTATTGTAAGTGACAGAGATCCCATCTCCGCTGGACATTTTGGACATAATTATTTTCTTGTTTGGGTACTCAATTGACTCATAGCTCATCCTATCATCCTCAATCTAATGGACAAACCAATATAGTGAAAACATGTCTAGAAGGCTACCTTCATTGCTTTGTCTCTGATAAACAAACACAATGGTTCAAATGGTTACCCTTGGTAGAATGGTGGTATAACACTTCCTTTCATACTGCAACAAAAATAAAACCATTTTTGGCACTTTATGGATACCACCCTCCTTCCATCACTTCTTCTCTAAAATAAAAATCTAAGGTTCAAGCAGTGGAAGATCACATCGAGAATCAACAACAATTTCTCCAAATCTTAAAGGAAAACCTGACCATGGCACAGAATCGCATGAAACAAGAAGTAGATCAACATCATAGTGAAAGAAGTTTTGAAGTAGGGGATTGGGTGTTTTTTAGAATACAAGCATACAAACATATGTCCCTCAAGAAAGACAAGAAGGATAACAAATTATCACCAAAGTACTATGGCCCTTATAAGGTGTTGCAAAAGATTGGTACTATGACATACAAATTGGAGTTGCCTGCATCTTCACGAGTACACCCAATTTCCCATGTTTCATGCTTAAAGAAGATTATAGTCGACAAGATCCCAGTTCAAACTATATTGTCAGAACTTGACGAGGAAGGAAAAATCATATTGGAGCCTGAAGCCATCACTGACACAATAATTCTCCAGTTGATGAATAGATCCATTTTAGATTATCTCATTAAATGGAGGAAACTACCAGCTGAAGATTCCACTTGGGAAGATGAGTCTTTTATACAGAAGCATCCAGAGTTACTCAAGTGTTGCGGAAAACACTTGTCTCAAGGGGAGGGGCATGCTAAGCCCTAATATTGGCTCATTACCCCTTAATTGGGGCATATTACATTAGTAATGCTATTTTATTTATGTCAGCTTTATTCCATTAGTTATAATTATACCTCCTAGTCTCTTATATATGCCAAAGAGATATTTTCATTTGGAATCATCTTGTACTTGAACATCTAAGTGGGGTAAAAGGAGGTTGCCCCCTAGAAGAGGCTTATTATATGAAATTATCTCTTTTTCAAGGCATTGAGTACTTTTTCTGAGGCTTTTCTATGATATATTGATATTTGGTTCTTAACATGGGAACCCCTCACAACAAAAGCCATGAAAGGGAGACCCCAACCCATAGAACAAAGGATAGAGAAAATATGGACAATATCATGACAACCAGTCCAAGACGTAAGCAAAGAAGGACACCAGAAAGACAAAGAAAGATACTGGGAAGTGGTGTGACTTCCATAAGAGCCCTTGGCATAACACTGTTAACTATCACTCAAAGAAGTCGTTGGTGGCAGAAGTGAAAAAATCTTAATCATATGCGGGTTCAGACTCTGAGCCATAACCATAAAGGAGAAGACAGATCATTAATGCAGAACCCAGTGCCACTATTGCTACCACCAAGCTCCAACCTGGTAAACCAGACGAGACAGAAGAAGGAGAACACCTCTTCCATTCATTGATGTGGGTAAAAGAAACCCCGCTTCACTTCATCATGGATAACAGTAGCTAGAAGAACCTCATCTCAATAGAGGTCATTAAGCGGCTAGCCCCGCTGACAACACCGCACCCACAACCCTACACCATTGGATGGCTCTACCAAGGAAGTGATCTTCGTGTCAACCAACAGTGTCGATTGTCGTACAACATAAAGCCCTTCAAAGATGAGGTATTGTGTGATGTTGCTCCTCTCGAATTTTGTGATGTTCTTTTGGGCCAACCATATTTATGGAAACGTCATGTTGTATATGAGTCTAGGCCTCATAGTGTTATTATTACTTTGAATAGGAAATTATACAGGGTGCCCGAGACAGTCCCGCCTAGTGCTATTTCCTTGATCTCTACTAAGCAATGCAGGAAGGTCATCTCTCAGACGGGGAAGTTTGTCTTCTTCATGATTCGCTCTCAGAATAAGAAAAAGATCATAGCCAGATCTAGAGTCTTTGTGTCTGACCTCTCCACACAACAGAAGCAAGTAGATAAGGTCGTGGAAGAATACTCAAACATCTTCTCCTCACCTACCAGGGTACCTCTACACTGCCAGGTCAAGCACCCCATCGATCTGACCCCCGATGCACTGCTACCCAATAGGCTAGTCTATCATCACTCTATGTTAGAGAATGAGGAGATCAAGTGACAGATCCAAGAACTTCTCCACAAGGGGCACATCCATTCCATATCATCACCTTGCGGGAGCCCAGTCGTGCTGGTCTAGAAGAAAGACGGAACCTAGAGACTCTGCATTGATTATCGGGCTCTGAATAAAATCACAGTTAGAAATCGGTACCCGATTCCCCGAATCGACGACCTCCTTGATCAACTCACAGTGGCCAAATACTTTAGTAAGATTGATTTGAAGTCTGGGTACCACCAGGTCCCGATAGAGAAGATAGATGTATGGAAACCCACCTTCAAGTCAAATGAAGGCCTTTTTGAATGGTTGGTCATGCCCTTTGGTTTGAAAAATACTCTAGCCACTTTCATGAGGATGATGGACAATATCCTGCGACCATTCACCAATACTTTTGTAGTGGTGTATCTGGATGACATTCTCATTTACAACAAGACTTGGGTCGAACATTTGCAACATATTCATTAGGTTCTGCACATCCTACGATAAAACAAGCTATATGCCAACTTGGAAAAATGCTCCTTCGACATGGAAAGGGTCCATTACCTGGGCTACATAATTGATCAACATGGCGTACATGTGGATCCAACCAAGATCCAAGTCATCTGTGACTGGCCAGCCCCAACCACACTCACTAAGATTCAGAGCTTCTTGGGCCTTGCCGATTTCTACCGCAGGTTCGTGTTGGGATTCTCCCATATTGCATGGGCCCTTAGCCAAATAACCAGGGGTGGTGGTAAGGAAAAATTTGCATGGGGCCGGTCCCAACAACAAGCATTCGGCAATTTGAAGCAGCACTTGTGCTTATCCCTAGTACTTTCAGTACCAGACCTGCATCATCCCTTCGAGATCAAGACAGATGCTTCAGACTCTATGTTGGGCACCGTTCTCACTCAGCAAGACCACCCCATGGCCTATCATAGTGAGACACTATTAGATGTTGTCTGTAAGTACCGTACTTATGACAAAGAAATGTACTCCATTGTGAAAGCCTACTTCCAGTAGAGACATTACATTCTTGGGAATGAGACAATCATCCACACTAATCATAAGCCACTGCAGTTCATGTAGACACAAGGAAAATTGCAGAATGATCTCCATCAAAAGTGGTCCACATACTTGCAACAATTCCACCTCAACATCAAGTGTAAAACATGAAGCACCAATCACATCGCTAATTGCCTTAGAAAACCTCCAGTCATGACACTCACCATGGTGCTAGAATCCTATGGCCACGAGACCTCTAGATGGCCCCAACTCTATGAGAAAGACCCGAACTTCGCCACCACCTATCAAATGTTGCGTGCAAACGTAGTTCTCGATAATTTCCATCTTCAAGATGGGTTGTTGTGTCATCTAGGCCATATCTATGTTCCATCAAGAGAGAGAGCGAAGCTAATCTAGGAAGCCCACTACAGTCGGTTGGCAGAACACTTCGGCATCGAAATGACAGTGGCGATGCTACATAAACACTTCTATTGGCTGAAACTTTGACAGGAGGTCAACAAGTATATCAGGTCCTGCACGACCTACACTATTACCAAACTGACCACGAAGAAATAGGGCCTGTACACCCCTCTTCCTACTCCTGACAAGCCATGGGAATCCATCTCAATGGACTACATGTCGGGCCTCCCATCCACCAAGAGGGGAAATGACTTTTTTTTTGTGGTTGTTGATCGCTTTTCTAAGATGGCGATTATGGTTTCTTGCAAGAATAACATCACAATAGAGGCCACTACCAAGCTCTTCTTTGAACGAGGCTGGGTACATTTTGGAATCCCACAAACCATTGTCTCAGATTGGGATAGCCGATTTCTCAGCACATTCTGGTCGAGCCTTTGGTCACTGCTGAACACCAAGCTCACCAAATCCACATCCTTCCACCCCCAGATAGATGGCCAAACCGAGGTCGTAAATTGAATGATTGTGCATATCCTTCACATGTATAATTCAAAGCACCCTCACACATGGGATGAGAGCCTTCCCTATTTCCAACATAGCTACAACCGAGCCCTACATAGCTCAACTGACCACAGCCCTTTTCAAGTGGGGTTGGGATTCCAACCATTGGGTCCCATAGATGTTTCACTTCCCCTTGTAGTCACCTCGACTGACTCATCTCCTACTCCAACTGGTACTGACAAAGCCACCCAGTTCATTGAGTGCATCCATCACATCCACCAACAGGTTCAAGATATCCTACAGAAGTCCAATGACAAGTACAAGCAACACCATGGTCAACATCGGGTGCCACATAAGTTTCAGGTGGGAAACAAAGTTTGGTTTCACTTGCATAAAGAACGCCTTACAGGACCCCATCAGAAGTTTCACCCACTCTGTTATGGGTTGTACACCATCACCAAGGTCATGGGGGATAATTGTTTTGAGCTAAACATTCGTCCTTTCCTTGGCCTGCACCCAGTGTTCAACATGGATCTCCTTCATCCTTATTTCCCACCATTATTGGATACCTCAGACGTAGTAGAGCAGCTGACACCAATAAAGCTAAACCTGAATTCATACAAGAGACATCCAATGATCATATTGTTGACACACAGATCAAGGGAACTCGACAACAAATGATCCATCTTTATCGATTCGCCAAAGGAGGGCAATTCCTGCACCAAGGTAAGTGGCTCACCCGGGGCCAAATTCAGCAGGGATTTGCTTATCTAATGGGGGAACTCAATGCAATGGAAACCATTTCTTCCTAAGGAGGGAGGATTGATCCAGGTGGATATTGGTGGCCACCCACCTCTTACAACTGGATCAAAACAATTTTCTGACAATTTTGGCAATTTACTATTTTTAGCAGTTTTAACTTCTGGGGCCATTTTGAGGGCCTAAATGAAGGTTTTTCGAGATTGAATTTTTCAATGATAGCCAAAGGTATGTTTGATCCCTCAAAATGAATCTCCTTGATGATACCTTTCCAATGGCCTATCACATGCCTAAAACGGAGACCGTATGAAAAAGTTACGACCCCAAGAAGTTGATGTACTAACTTACCCAAACGGGACCCGCATGACTTTTGGAGCTTCATCTCCTAGGGTTAGGATTTTGGATGTCTAGGGTTTTTGGCAAACCGGTTTATTGTAAAAGGCCTTCAGAGCCTCATTGTAATGATCTTCTTGCGAATGAGCACAACCGTCACATCTCTTCTTAGGGATAAGCCACCACCATTCCAACAAGCTTGTTTCGACTGCATTTTACAGTTTCATCTTATTTCCTTATTGAATAGAAAACCAATTTTACTGTATCTTTGTTATTTTGTGTTAAGCATTTGTTAATAATCTGTAGTCATTTCGTTCTGCTCATAAAATCCGGATCATAAGTAGTCTATTTTTAATTAATGAAAACCGCCAACCAACAACGATCGACTAATAAGTAGTCTATTTTTAATTAATGAAAACCACCAGCCAACAATGGTGGTTTCACATAAATTATTACAGTGTAAAAAAATTTAGTTATATTTTTATTTCTATTTCTTTTATAAAAACGTATAATTGTATTTCTACTTATTTCCAATATCTTTGAAAATAGAAAGTTTGCAATCGGTTGGAAATTGTTTTGGGAATTTAGGAGCTTTTTGAGAACTTCAACATCAAGAAAATGGGAACTTGGAAATTAGTTTGAAAAATAAAGAACTTTAAGTTAAAATTCTATTAAATTAAAATGTAAATATTTTTATTCCATTATTACAAATACATAATTTATTACAAATTTTTTTCATTATATTTATTTAAAATATCACTATAAAGCAAATACTAAACTACACTAAATATTATTTTAAAAATTATTAAAGTAAAAAAAAATAATATTACTCACTTTATAGATGTGGATATGAAAAAAAATTAATGCATGTGTGTTTTTCTTTAAGCCAAGACTAAACATGAAAGTAGAATAAATCAATACCCTATCCATGGCAAACATTTACTCTAGTTTGTTGTTGCTATCAACCAACCATATCATTGACTTTTATTGTATTTCCATATTATAAGAGTAATACTATTTAGCTTTTTCCAATCAGAACAAAAATAATGCTTCAAATTTACAAAGATGTTTGAAGTTTATATATGTAGAGTTTAATTTTTAAAATATGTTAAAACTTTATATATGTATTTTTCAGTTTTGTTTCTATTTTTCTAATAAAATCTTTATGGATGTTAAACTTTTAATAATGTTAAATATATTCATATAATTATTTATACAAATTAAATTAGTAATTTTTATATTGTAATGGTTGCTTGTTGAAATAAAAACATAGTTGTCCTCCTCAACTGACCTTCAATTTTATTATTATCTAGATATAAATACACTATAATCTAAAATATTTTTTCGGTTCTAAAGATTTTTTTTTAATTAGTAATTTTCTAGATTTCTCTAATTCTCGATGGTTCTCGGAAGTTTAACTAGCCATTTTCTAATGAGTGGTTCTGAGCTGTAGATTTTTCTTTTGCCTGTATTTGAGCCCATTGCAGTAGTATACAGTCAGTCCGCCATTGTAGGTATTCAACAATTAACATTCAGAGTCGGGACCGCATGCGTTAACACGTTATAAAATGCTTGTTACGCCTAGATATATTGTGCGGCAGCGAAGTAACTTGTTTTTCTGTTACGGGAAATGCGTTATAACGTAAAACCTTTCATAAAATTAGCCTAAAGTTTAGAAAAATTAGCATAGCCAAAAACGTTTTATATAATTGGTCATATATATATATATAAATAATTTTTTTTAAATTATATAAATTTTTTTAACTAGAACTGAAATATTATATTATAATAAAAGGATTGTCAATCCCAGTTACATGGGATCTCTAGAACTTGAAAAACAATAGTTCTTTGCTCCTAGTTTATGAGAAAGCTTGTATTTATGGTTCAACCACATTCCTTAATTTTTTCCTTAAAAATTTTGACAAGTTGCTTATTTAATAAATGTTTAAATTGGAATGTGTTAGGTTTTTCGTCACTACTCACTATGTTATTGAAGGAGGTTTTTTCTTCTTTATTATTGTCGTTCAAACTTTCTTTGTTATTGTCATTGATGAATTCAGTGTTGCTTCCTCTAATCCTAGTTTTCCTTAGTTTGGAGTTTCTAGTTGTTATAGAGTCTCCTCCTCTTTCACCTCGTCTGCACAACTCACCTTTGTCTGAGTAGTTAGTGATATTTCATCTTCTTGACCTAGATCTAGGGGAATAACATATTCCTTTTTCATCGAATCCTGTGATACCACATGTTGCTCTTTCAATGGGATGTCCTTGATTTCTTTTGATTCTATTTTTGGCTCATCCATGGGTGGGTCTGAGTCATCCAGCTCATCCTTGCTAATCACTTGATGTTATGCCTTGGCACCAACCCACCAACTTGACTTACGTTGGTTCTTCCTAGCTTGTCATGGCCCTTTCGAGCATTGAACTACCATATGTCCTATTTAAAAAAAAACTCTATAGCGAAATAATACATTTTCATAGTCCAACTTTTCTGACCATGAGTAGTTTTCACTCGTAAAGTTTATCTATGTTGAAAAATGCTTTGTTGAAGTCCATTTCCACACATATTTGAGCATTAGTAGTGATATTGTAGTTCTTTGTTTGCTCACGTCTATAATGGAATTTTTCAAGGCTTGGAGAAACGGTAAACCTCAAAGATGCAGAGATAGACGTGGAAGTCTAACCCATACTAAAGTCGTGGATAGAGTATCAGTCAATGGATCGAAGGATGGGCTTCATGGTTTCATGCATAATCCATATTTCCTCAAAAACTAGGGACTTGATTTTAATATCAAATCTCTATCTTTTGCAAGATCGAACACTACAATGAAAAACCCATTTTCACAAGGGCAAATAAAAGTTTCATCTTAGGTTGCCATTAGTATGAAATCCAATGGTCCAGATCGACTAGGCATGACCAAAGACCATTAAAATAATGTACCAAGTCTTTTGTGCTATAAAGGGTTACCTTAGAGACAACATCTTTCCCTAAAGGAATAACAATAGCTAGAGTCTCATGAACTAATAGATGATTAGAAGAATTAACATTATGCACAACAGCTTTAAAAGAAGTCGTACCCAAGGTATTGTTGGAGGGAAGAGCATTAGATATGTAACCTCATTCCAAGATAGCTCTGGTAGAATTCCTAATATTGTTACTCAGATGAGCTCCAATTATGTTAGGAGAGGAAGATGTGGCCAAAAAAAAAGGACCTAGAGATAGGTGCCACATAGGGTAGTCACCGCCATAGAAGTAAGACAACAATACCAAGAAAATGATGAGGGGTCGACCAAGCTAGGCCAAGATGTAGAGGAGGTATTTAGTAGCTTACATGCACTGACCAAGGGTGAACCCTAGTCGACACCACCATTGTTAGTTGAGGGTTTATGCAAGGAAAATCCTTCATAGCTTCAATTTTCTTAGGGTCCACCCATACACCATCCTTTTCAACAATATGACCTAGGTACTCAACTTCAAAGGCTCCAAAAGAAAATTAATATTGTTTGAGAAAATGTTTGTGCTTAGACAGTAGATGAAGAACTTGATCCACATGGGTGAGGTGGGCTTGCCAAGTTTTTCTATAGATGAGAATATCATCAAAGAAAACTAAGACAAAATGACAGAGGAAAGGAAGGAAGACATGATTCATGAGACTTTAAAAAGTGGAGGGGGCTTTACACAGGCCAAAGGGCATAACTAAGAAATCATAGTGACCATGATGAGTTCTAAAGGAAGTCTTGGGAATGTATTCTTATTTCATAAGTATCTGGTGATAGACAGAATGGAGAGCGCCACTCAATTCATCCAAAAGGTCATCAATGGAAGGAATGGGTAATTTGTAGATGATTGTGAGTTTGTTGAGGGTGTGAAAATAAGGACATATGTGCCAAATTCCTTATTTAAATCATGAAGGTGGGTAACACTTTCGTGAGAATGGAGGCAAAAAATTTGTTAGAATCCATTTTTTAGCCAAAGTTTTCATTTTTTTGGCTGAAAACGTACATCTTTTGGCTGAAAAGGTTTTCGGCTAAAACCTTGAACGTTAAATTGAACGTCACATGAACAACATCCTTAGATTTTGTGCAATAAAAGACAACAACCAATGTTTTTCTCCAGTAGCACAAATTTCAGGCGAAAACATTTTTGGTTGAAAGAGTTTTCAGCTGGAAAATTTGATGGCCAAAATGTTTTTTGGTTGAAAAACTAATTTTTATATAGTTAGCATTTTGCTCCACTCCTACTTTACAAACAGTTAAAGTGAACTATTGATGTAGGAGCATCCCTCATGTCAAGAAAAAACCAATGTGGAAGCGGAAGACAGCTGGAAGACGTCCAGCGCAAGTTTTGAATTTTCCCTTGAAGCTGATGCGCCAAACATAAATGAGATCATTTAATGAAGGCGCCTTCATAAAATGTAATCATACCTTGAGCACCCCACTCTCATATGAGATAGACAGAGGCATTTATAAGTAGTAAATGTAGGTAGGTAGAATTGAATATTAGATTAGACAGTTCTAGAAGAAAGAGGGAGAACATATATAGACACCCTCATTAGGTATTGTAAAATAATTCAGAGTTCAGGAAGAGTTAGAAGAATCCAGAGCATAGGGGGGAAGCAGATAACTGTAGAAGAACATCCATGTACATGTATTGAATTAATAGAAGAAGTTGATTCAGATTCATGGTTGTTGTGTTATTCTCTGTGTATGTGTGTTGAATGCTCTGCTTATGAGTATTTACTTCCTGTTATGCATTTGTTATTATGCTGTGTGTATGATTTCATGTGTTGAGATTGAAATCTAAGAGGAAGTGAAATGAGTTACAATTGTTTCTCTGTCTGAGAAAGGATTCCTACAAGGAGTGTAGTTGAAGTCGTCCACAAGGAGTGCATTGACAGAAGGCTCATATAGTTTAACTCTTGTTCTCATTCACCCAGGAGTGAAATTTGGTTATACAAGCCGTGCAAGGAGTGCGTAGGCTAAGGAGAGTCTCAGTCATGAAACTGAGCAAGGTATTGAAGGACTACTGCTGCAGGTGCGCGCAGAGTCAAAAGAACTCAATGCTTAGAAGTGTTTGAGAACTACCGCAAGGAGTGCGTGCAAAGAACCTCTTTAAGGTTGAAAGGGTGAGAAAGCTCAGGAGGGATAAGGATTTCAAATCTCCCGAGAGAAGCACAGAGAGCCTGTGGATAAAATGATTGAATAGGAGCCGTAAGTTACGTACAGAAGAACCAGTTTTCATAGAAAAATACTGGGTTCGCTCGTAGAAAAAAATCTTCAAGGAGGAAAGAAAATCAATGGTCGGGATCTTGCAGAGGAGGTTGACAAAACCCATCAGTCGTTGGATCTCCCAAAGGAACAAAGAAGATTACGGTTGCGTCAAGAGTTAAGCTCCAGCAGTCGTGAACCGTTGGATCTTGGATCAGTTACCTGTCAGCCGTTGGATTTGACAGAAGTCGCACAAGTGTTACCATCGGGATTCGGAGGATCGGAAATCCTGTGGTTGAGTGTTTTTCGACAATTGAAATACCGAAACCCCGGGAAGATCTGGGTCGTCCATATGTTGGGATAGGTGGTAGGGAATCGAGAGTTCATCGGCATTTTGGAGCTTCAGGAGCCGTGACCAGGAGAACCCCGGAACGATGAAGGGATCATAGCCGTAGGATCTCAAGGAGGACACATGTGGCGTGATCACCAGATCGGGATTTTGGTCATCGGAGTACAGGTAAGTGAAGGTTCCTAGTTTTGTAAAGTAGCGAACCCCGAGAGTTGATCAGAACCATCCATCAATGAGACACATGTCAGGAGATTCCGAGGAGTCGGAGTTCAGAGCATCGGGTATTTCGAAGGAAAGAAACCCTTGCAGTTTGGAATCGCGATACGCGAAATCCCGACAGGAGAGTTGTGTGGCCACAGGTGGAGCTAGTGGGAGACAGGTGTCAGAAATCTGGGAAGAGTCAAGAATCGACATATCGGAGTTCCTGAACACAAGGAACTTGAGACATTTCAAGTCCCGAACCCCGGAGGAAATTGGGACCGTTCATTAAGAGGACGCGTGGTAGAGATCTGCGCCATCGGAGAAGTCTCGTCAAGGAGTCATCCATCAGTGTTTGGGGCCATCGGGATATCGGAGATATTGGTGACAAAGTGCTCATGCACTTTGGTTTTGCGAACCCCGAAATAGCGAGGAGTAGCGAGAACCGTCCATCCTAGAGGATGCGTGGCCGAGATCGAAGTGATCGGGAAATCAGGGATTCTTTTGATAATAGGTTTGGTTCATTTCGACACGCGAAACCCTGAACCCCGATAAGGGATAAGACTGTGGTCACAAGTCAACAGTCATACGGTGCGGAGCCTATAGCAGGAGGCTAATGCATGAGGAGCGCATCGAGATTCAGAGAATAGCGAGTCCTAAGGGCATGAGTATTTGGACATTGAAATGCCCGAAATCCTGATGGGAGATATAGCCGAGGTCATATAAGGAAAGGTCGCGTAGACTGAAGGCTTAGCCAAGTGAGGGATAAAGCAATAAAAGAGCGCATCGGGGATCGAGGATCGGTGTTCCAAGTTTCTAGAACATTGCAAGTGCCAAAATCCCGATAGGGGGAACCCCGATCGCAAAGAGGCCGGTGTTGATTTCCCGATAGAGTAAAGGGGGATCTCGAAAGGAGTTTCCTGTTGGAGGAAAATTCCCTGATAGGGAATTAGAATAACTTCAAAATTATTTGGGCCAAGTAAGGAGAAAGCTCCTGTGAGCGGACGTGCCCCTTGAGGGTGTGCCTGCGTGAAGTGGTATCAAAGAATAGAAAAGCTTCTTTTCTTTCTGTAGCAGAGGACAAGGAGAATTCACTATGCCACCAAGGAGAAGGGGTAGACAATCACTCGATCCAGAGGAGCAAAGGGAATTGTCCCGAGAAAGAGGTAGGCAAGCGCAGAATCCAGACATGGAGAGAGGAATGCAAAATCTTCGTGCCAGAATGGAGGACATGGCGATAGGAGAAAGGTGAAAAGATTATGCAGGAGATATCAGTGAATCCAAAAATGAAGAGGATGTTGGACGCGAAGAAGAAGAAATCCCATCGAAAGATGCAGTGAGTGAAATCTTTCTTAAAGCTATTGCAAGAATGAGTACAAAGGTAAAAATGGACATTCCAGTTTATGAGGGAAATCTGGATGGAGAAGAGCTGCTAGATTGGATTAGGGCTCTAGACACTTACTTCGACTATGAAGATATTGAGGAGGATAAGAAGGTCAAGCATGTCGTTACAAGATTAAAAGGACGTGCAACCTTGTGGTGGGATGAACTACAAGCTGACAGGCGTTGCCAAGGCAAGCAGAAGATTAAGAGATGGGATAGGATGATTGCAAAAATGAAGGAAAAATTCATTCCCATGGATTATCAAATTTCTCTGTTCAGGAGGATGCAGAACCTAAGATAGAAGATGATGATAGTGAAGGAGTATACTGAGGAGTTTTACAGGTTGAATATCAGGGTAGGTCAACGCGAAAGCAATGACGAAAAGGTGGCCAGGTATATGAATGGCTTGAGCTATGAAATTCAGGATGAAATAAGTATGGAAACCATCCGAATGGTAGAGGATGCTTATCAAATGGATTTGAAGGTAGAGGAGAAGCTGAGCCGAAAGAAGAGTCAAAGAGGCCGAGGCAGAAGTCAGCCCAGAGGTAAGACAGTTGCCCAGGAAAGAATCGAGAAGCCCAGAGATGACTGGAAGAATCCTCAGACTAGAACCGAGAGAGGTGGAAGTTCATAGCGAGGGTGATATGCTGAACAAGGAGAACAACATACTGAGTAGAGAGGAGGATATGCTGATAATAATAGGTTTCCTCGTACCAGAGGTAGAGGAAGAGGAAGAGGTGGAGTAATCACATGCTTCACATGTGGGAAGAATGGGCACTGGTCGTTCGAGTGTCCAGAGAAAAAGAAAGAGACTGGAGAGACTCACATCACCGAGGCATAGAGGCAAGATGCTGAAGTGGAATATGATGAAAGAGGAAGATCGTTGGTGATGCGAAAGGTTCTTTTAATGCTAGAAAAGAAGGTGGAGAATTCAGCACAGAGGAACAGTCTTTTTAGGACTACTTGCAAGACCAAGGATAGAGTGTGCAAGGTCATTGTGGACAGTGGAAGCACAGATAATCTCGTTTCAACCGAGATGGTAGAAAAGCTGGAGCTGGAGATGACTGATCACCTGAGTCCATACAAAGTTTCATGGCTACGGAAGGGACATTAGGTAAATGTCACTAAACAGTGCTTAGTTGATATTAAAATAGGATGATATAATGACAAGATTTTATGTGATGTCATTCCTATGGATGTTTGTCATTTATTGTTGGGTAGACCATGGCAATATGACATAAATGTGATTCATGATGGGAGGATGAACACATATACCCTGGAGAAGAATGGGAGAAACCACACGTTGCATCCAATTGAGGATAATGAGGCGAAACCAGAAGTAAGCAACATGGTACTTCTCATGAGTGGGAAGGAACTTCTTACATAAGTTAAGAAGGAGGATCCACAATTCTTTGTGGTCATAAAACTGAGAATTGTTCTGACTAGCACAAGAGTGGATGAATTGCCAGAAGAAGTTCAGGAATTGTTGGAAGAGTTCGCTGATATTGTAGTGGACGAATTACCTCGTTTGTTGCCACTGGTGAGGAGTGTGAGTCATAATATTGATCTCATACCAGGAGCTAGTTTACCAAACAAATCCATGTACAGATTGACGCCGCAAGAGAATGAAGAAGTTAAAAGACAGGTCCAGGAGTTGTTGGACAAAGGTTTGGTCAGAGAAAGCTTGAGTTCGTGTGTTGTTCCGACAGTACTCAGTCCGAAGAAAGACGGAGGATGGAGAATGTGCACTGATTCAAGAGCCATTAATAAGATCACTATCAGGTATAGATTCTCATTGCCAAGAATAGATGATTTGATGGATTTCTTAAGTGGAGCAAATTGTTTTTCAAAGATTGATTTGAAGAGTGGGTATCATCAGATTCGCATGAGAGAAGGTGATGAGTGGAAAACAACATTCAAGATGAATGAAGGTTTGTATGAATGGCTTGTTATGCCGTTTGGCTTGACGAATGCACCGAGTACCTTTATGAGGTTGATGAATGAAGTCCTGAAGGAGTTCATCATGAAATTTTTCATCGTGTATCTGGATGACGTATTGGTTTTCAGCAAGACGAAGGCTAAACATCTAAAGCATTTGGCTATTGTGATGAGGAAGCTACAACAGGAGAAGTTGTTGATAAACATGAAGAAATCCTCGTTTATGAAGACATAAATCATTTATCTGGGTTTTGTTATATCTGCAAATGAACTAAGGATGGATCCAGATAAGGTAGAAGTGATCAAGAATTGGCCATCACCAAGGAACATATTTGAGGTGAGAAGTTTTCACGGTTTGGCTAGTTTCTACAGAAAACTCATCAGGAATTTTAGTGGAATTAGTGCAGCAATGATGGATACGGTGAAGAAAAGACATAAATATTTTCACTGGACTGAAGAGGCGGAGAAAATTTTCAATTTGTTGAAACAGAATATTACAGAACAACCAATTCTAGTGTTGCCAGATTTTGAGAAAACATTTCAGGTGAAATGTGATGCAAGCGGGTTTGCCATAGGAGCGGTCTTGAGTCAGGAGGATAGATCGATTGCATATTTCAGCGAGAAGCTGAATGAGGAAAAAGAAAAGTACTCCACGTATGATAAGGAATTCTATGCCATCATCCAAACATTGAAAAAATGGAGGCACTATTTGATTCCAAAGGAATTTCTTTTATATAGTGATAACCATGCATTGCAATTTGTGACTCAACAAGAAAAGTTGAATCAGAGGCATGTTGAGTGGGTTGAATACATGCAGAATTTCACTTTTGTAATAAAGCATATTTCTGGTACTGCTAACAAAGTCGTTGATGCTTTGAACAGGAAGTGTTTGCTATTGCAGGAATTCAAAGTAAGGACGTTAGGCTTTGATGATATGAGGGACATGTATGTAGATGATCAGGATTTTAAGGAAGCATATAAAGCAGATGAGAACCCAGTTCTTAGAGACAGAGGCCAGTGGATAGAGTACATGATCCATGAAGGATTGTTATTTAAAGGTAATCAGCTGTGTATTCTGAATTGCTCCATGAGGGAGAACTTGTTGAAAGAGAAGCACAGCGGAGGATTGGACGGACACTTTGGTCATGAAAAAACATTTGAAAAGATGAGCGAGTCATAATTTTGTCCAGGGATGCGAGAATAGGTCAATAGGTTTGTGGATAGATGCAGGATTTGCCAGCATTCAAAGGGAAGGAAGCAGAATGCAGGTTTTTATCAACCATTGCCCATACCTGAGAAGCCGTGGGATGAAATTAGCATGGATTTCGTGTTGGGATTGCCAAGGACACAAAGAGGGGTTGATTCAATATTTGTGGTAGTTGACAGGTTTTCTAAGATGGAACACTTCATTCCATGCCATAAAACCAGCAATGCGACTCACATCGAAAATTTGTTTTTCAAAGAGGTTGTTCGACTTCATGGATTACCGAAAAGCATAGTTTCGGATAGAGATACAAAATTCATAGGGAATTTCTGGAGGACATTATGGAAGAAGATGGGAACTAATTTGATGTTTAGTTCAGCTTATCATCCACAGATAGACGGACAAATAGAAGTGGTCAAAAGGAGTCTAGGAGACTTGCTGAGAAGCTTGGTGACAGAGCACCATAGCAGTTGGGACAATATATTGTTGCAGGAAGAGTTTGCTTACAATGACTCAGTAAATCGGAGCACAGGAAAAAGTCCATTCTAGGTTGTCTATGGGACGCAGCCGAGAGGAGTTTATGAATTAAGGGATTCAGAATAGACTTCTACTAGCAGTGCTAGTGCAGAAGAATTCACTAAAGCGATGAAGGGACTTCACAGCCAGGTGAAGGAGCGACTATTGAAGTCAAGTCAAGAGTACAAACACAGAGCAGATCAGCATCGGAGACAAATTCAGTTTGAAGTTGGTGATTTGGTTCTAGCACATTTGAGGAAGGAAAGGTTCCCAAGAGGAACATACAACAAGCTGAAAATGAAGAAAATCGGACCATGCAAGGTCTTGAGGAAAATGGGAGAAAATGCTTATGAGATCGAGTTACCGGATGGAATCAAAATTTCTCCGATATTCAATGTCTCGGATTTATACCCATATAGAACTGGGGAAACAGAGACTGCAAGTGATGAACAGATAGAGGTTTAGTGGCAGAAGCAAATGCCAGTTGCAGAAAAGCCACATATGGAACAAATACTGAATAAGTGAGTGGGTAAAAAAAAACGAGAAGGAAGGAATATTTTGAATATTTGGTCAAGTGGAAGGGCCATCCTATTGAAGATGCCAGCTGGGAGACTGAAGCAGAAGTTTTGAAGCATGGACATACCGTGCAAGAGCTCATGGACAGGACCCCAGGCAATTTTTCAAGTGAGGGAGTATGATGCAGGAGCATCCCTCACATCAAGCAAAAACCAACGTGGAAGCGGAAGACAGCTGGAAGAAGTCCAGCACAAGTTTTGAATTTTCCCTTGAAGCTAATGCGCCAAACATAAATGAGATCATTTAATGAAGGCGCCTTGGTAAAATGTAATCAGACCTTGAGCGCCCCGCTCTCATCTGAGATAGATAGAGGCATTTATAAGTAGTAAATGTAGGTAGGTAGAATTGAATATTAGATTAGATAGTTCTAGAAGAAAGAGGGAGAATGGATATAGACACCCTCATTAAGTATTGTAAAATAATTCAGAGTTCAGGAAGAGTTAGAAGAATCCAGAGCATAGGGGGGAAGCAAAGAACTGTAGAAGAACATCCATGTACAGGTCTTGAATTAATAGAAGAAGTTGATTCAGATTCATGGTTGTTGTGTTATTCTCTGTGTATGTGTGTTGAATGCTCTGCTTATGAGTATTTACTTCCTGTTATGCATTTGTTATTATGCTGTGTGTATGATTTCATGTGTTGAGATTGAAATCTGAGAGGAAGTGAAATGAGTTACAATTGTTTCTCTGTCTGAGCAAGGATTCCTGCAAGGAGTGCAGTTGAAGTCGTCCGCAAGGAGTGCATTAACAGAAGGCTCAGATAGTTTAATTCTTGTTCTCATTCACCCAGTAGTGAAATTTGGTTATACAAGTCGTGCAAGGAGTGCGTAGGCTAAGGAGAGTCTCAGTCATGAAACTGAGCGAGGTATTGAAGGACTACTATTGCAGGTGTGCGCAGAGTCAAAAGAACTCAATGCTTAGAAGTGTTTGAGAACTGCCACAATGAGTGCGTGCAGAGAACCTCTTTAAGGTTGAAAGGGTGAGAAAGATCAGGAGGGATAAGGATTTCAAATATATCGAGAGAAGCACAGAGAGCCTTTGCATATAATGATTGAATAGGAGCCGTAAGTTACGTACATAAGAACTAGTTTTCATAGAAAAATACTGGGTTCGCTCGTAGAAAAAAATCTTCAAGGAGGAAAGAAAATCGACGGTCAGGATCTTGTAGAGGAGGTTGACAAAACCCGTCAGTCGTTGGATCTCCCAAAGGAACAAAGGAGATTACGGTTGCGTCAAGATTTAAGCTCCAGGAGTCGTGAACCATTGGTTCTTGGATCAGTTACCCGTCAGCTGTTGGATCTGACAGAAGTCGCACGAGGGTTACCATCGGGATTCGGAGATTCGAAAATCCTGTGGTCGAGTGTTTTTCGACAATTGAAATCACGAAACCCCGAGAAGATATGGGTCGTCCATCTGTTGGGACAAGTGGCAAATAATTGAGAGTTCATCGGAATTTTGGAGCTTTAGGAGTCGTGACCAGGAGAACCCTGGAACGACGGAGGGATCATAGCCGTAGGATCTCAAGGAGGACACGTGTTGTGTGATCACCAGATCGGGATTTTGGTCATCGGAGTATAGGTAAGTGAAGGTTCCTAGTTTTGTAAAGTAGCGAACCCCAAGAGTTGATCAGAACCGTCCATCAGTGAGACACGTGTCAGGATATTCCGAGGAGTCGGAGTTCGAAGCATCGGGGATTTCGAAGGAAAGAAACCCTTGCAGTTTGGAATTGCGATACGTGAAATCCCGACAGGAGAGTTGTGTGGCCACAGGTGGAGCTAGTGGGAGATAGGTGTCAGAAATCTGGGAAGAGTCGGGAATCAACATATCAAAGTTCCTGAACATAAGGAACTTGAGACATTTCAAGTCCCGAACCAGGGAGGAAATTGTTACCGTTCATTGAGAGGACGCGTGGTAGAGATCTGCGCCATCGGAGAAGTCCCGTCAAGGAGTCATCCATCGGTGTTTGGGGCCATTGGGATATCGGAGATCTCGGTGACAAAGTGCTCATGCACTTTGGTTTCACAAACCCCGAAATAGCGAGGAGAAGTGAGAACAGTCCATCCTAGAGGACGCATGGCCGGGATCGAAGTGATCGGGAAATTGGGGATTCTGTTGACAAGAGGTTTGGTGCATTTCGACATGCGAAACCCCGAACCCCGATAAGGGATAAGACCGTGGTCACAAGTCAACGGTCATACGGTGCGGAGCCTATAGCAGGAGGCTAATGCGTGAGGAGTGCATCGGGATTCAGAGAATCACGAGTCCTGAGGGCATGAGTATTTGGACATCAAAATGCCCGAAATCCCGATGGGAGATATAGCCGAGGTCATATAAGGAAAGGTCGCGTAGACTGAAGGCTTAGCCAAGTGAGGGCTAAAGCAATAAAGGAGCAGATTGGGGATCGAGGATCTGTGTTCCAAGTTGCTAGAACATCGCAAGTGCCAAAATCCTGATAGGGGGAACCCCGATCAAAAAGAGTCCGGTGTTGATTTCCCGATAGAGTAAAGGGGGATCTCGAAAGGAGTTTCTTGTGGGAGGAAAATTCCCCGATAGGGAATTAGAAGAACTTCAAAATTCTTCGGGCTAAGAAAGGAGAAAGATCCTGTGAGCGGACGTGCCTTGTGAGGGTGCACTTGTGTCAACTATGGTGAATGTTAATGGCTGGTGAACACTACCATTGGTGGTTTGTGAATGATGGTGTTGTTCGTGAATGTTGGTGTTGTTGGAAAATCTAGGCGTAGGGCGTGGGCGTCTGGGCTAGCTAAATCTGGTGCCTGTGTGTAATTTCTTATATATATATTTTTTAATTTCTTATTGGTAGGACTCTACGTCAATGGGAAGAGTCCATATGGACTCTTCCCATTTGCATAAAGTTCCATATGGACTCTGTGCAAACAGGAAGAGTCCATATGGACTCTATCCATTTGAAACAGAGTGACATATGACACTTTGTGCGCACGGGCAGAGTCCATATTGATTATGTCCATTCGTGCATAGTACATATGGACTCTATCCAGTTGCATAGAGTCCATATGGCACACTGTGCAAATGGGCTGACTCCATATGGACTTTGCGTAAAGTCCATGCAGAGTCCATATGAACTCTATCCATTCGCACAGTGTGCCATATGGCTCTCTGTGTGAATGGACAGAGTCCATGGAACTCTATGTGAATGGGAAAAGTCCATGGAATCTATCCATTCACATAGAGTGCAATATGGAATCTGTCTGAATGGAGTTCACAAAGTGTTGTACAATACCTTCCATCCCCAACAATTTTTAATTTTAGTTTCAATTTATATAATTAACTTTTTATAATTGTCAAATATGTACATTTTTACTTTACATGTGATGTTGGCGAATGTTGGAGGTTGGTGATGTTGGTGAACATTGGTGGTTGGTGATGTTGAACATTGGCGGTTTGTGAATGTTAGTGTTGCTAGAGAACGTTGGTCTTGTTGGAAAATATAGGCGTAGTGTGAAGGCGTCAGGATGAGCTAAATCTGGTTTATATTTATAATTTTTTTTTATTTTTTTTTTTGTTGGACTCTCCACAAAGTCCATATGGACTTTGTCCATTCGCACAGAGTCCATATGGAAATTTGTGCAAATGGGCAGACTCCATATGGACTCTACCCATTCGCACAGAGTGACTAGAGTGTTGTACAATACCTTCCATCCCCAATTTATTTTTATTTTTAGTTTCTATTTATATATTGAACTTTTTCTAATTGTCAAACATGTAAATTTAGACTCTTAGTTAAGTAGTTAGTATTTTATTAGGTAATGTAATTATTTTTTTGAAATTTATCTAAAGTTAGTGTCAAATGTACTTGTTAATTTGTTACTTATGTTGCGTATATGTTGTGTTTAAGTTATGAAGGGTCTTTTTTTTAGTATAATAATAGCTAAATTACTAGATTTATTTGTAAAATGTAAATTTGGAATGGACTAATTAGTGTTTTAGTTTTGTTGACCTTTACTTCAAGTATATAAATAGAATACAAAGATTAAAGTTGTTCATCTGGTGATGCATAATAGAATGTCTACACACATACTTTACTAACAACAATTTTTATTTTCGAAGTTGTTTGCCGGATAATCCACAGTTGGTGTCATTTTTTGTCAACGTTTCGAATCCGAATCTGGATTCATCATCAGGACTAATCGTCAATTGATAGCTTTGCTGATCTCGGTCAATTAATAGTAATTGTGCAGGAATTTTAGAGATTTAAACCTAGGTCGGCCCTCTAAAAACCTACAATTATTAATTTTTTTAATTTTGTTTAAATATATAAATGTATTTTGAACTAATTAGTAATATAGTAATATAATAAATCATACCTTATTACTAAGTTCGTAAAGTAAAAATAAGTTTTTAGGGTTTCTAATTTAAGTGAATTATTTTAATATTTAAACATAAATTAAATATTTAATTAATGGATTAAAATTCGAGTTATAAACAACTAATAAGATTGTTTTTAGGTTTAGAGTTGTAAAAGTGTTTTATAAATAATATAATATTAAGTGCTTTTAATTGAAATGTAATAATAGTTTAAGGTAGGAAGGGGTAGTTAGGTTGTTGTATGGTTAAAGTTTTATAATATGATTTATTAGAATTCGGAAGGTGGGGTTTAGGTTTTAGTTTTAGGTTGATTGGAATATAAGGGTAAAGGTAACTTAAGGAAAAAAATAAAAGGTAAGGAGGTGTGGTTAGACTCTTAAGTCTAGGGGCTGATACTACGGAAAAAACCTAAAAAGTGAAAAAGTTTTAGGGTTTTAATTTAAAAGTACTTTTAATTTTGTCTTCAGTTTTAAGAGATAAAAAGTCAAAGGGTTAAGTTATAAGTAGGAGGTGTCTATACTAAAATTATTTAGAAAATTAGGTAAAATAGGTTAGTTAGACCCCTAAGTCTAAGTAGTGAAACAAACGAAAACCTAAAAACGTAAGGAAAGAAGAAGGGAGGTGTCATACCTGACTTGATCCTCTAAGTTGGTTGATTAATGGGTGCCAAACACTGCTCACCTCCAGGCCACCGTCTCTGTTCATATTGTTGGGGTGTTTGATTATTTCAAGAGCTTCTCTTAAGCGTCTCATGTAGTAATCATCCTCTTTTGCTAGTATCTTTGTATCCTCCAGACAAACATGATGTTTGGTCTTAAGTGAGTGTTCTGCTAAGGCCGAGGTGCGAATCCGTTCATTTCTAATGTCTGCTCCATGTTCTTTAATCCTTACTTGAAATGATCGTCTGGTTTCCCCAATGTAACATTTCCCGCATGAACAAGATACTTTGTAGATGCCTTTTCCTTGCTGTTGGTCTACAGGGTCTTTTACAGACCTCATTCTTTGTCTTATGGTAACTAGGGGTTTTGAAGGAGGTTGTAATTTCTTTCTTTTTTAAGACTTTTGCAATCTTGTTTGTGACACCCCGAATATAAGGAAGGAAGGCTTTTATATTGGAGGTTTGATCATTTTGTACATGGGTCTTATTTTCCTTCCTATTCATTGCTTTTTTGATGTCTTTATATCTATACCCAATGTTCTTAAAGACCTTGGTTAAGTGGTCTATTTCATCCTTAAGATGTTCTTTGTCAGAAATTCTTGCTGCCCTTATCGCCATGGTGTTGAGAACCCCCATCTTCTGAGAGGGATGGTGGTGGGAATCCGCATGGAGGTAACTGTCTGTGTGAGTTTTCTTGTTGAAGACCTTGTGTCCCAGTGTACCATTATGTTTTCTAGTCATAAGAACATCTAGGAAGGGTATGTTGTTGTTTTCTTCTAGTTCCATGGTGAATTTTATGTTTTCTGAAATACCATTGAGGTGTTCAAAGAATTTTTCTAGTTCTTCTTTGCCATGAGGCCATTTGACGTTGGTATCATCAACATACCTTTTCCATCTAGATGGTTTAAGAGGATATGTTTCAAGGTCATTTTTCTCGAACTTCTCCATGTAGAGGTTGGCTACGATTGGGGATAAAGGGGATCCCATGGCTACCCCACTTGTTTGTTCAAAAAACTCTAGTTGGAAACTGAAGAAGGTTGACTTTAGACAAACTTCTGCTAGTTTGGTTGTTTCAGGGTCTGCAACCTCATTGATAACTTGAATGGCCTCATTTAACGGGATCTTCGTAAAAAGTGAAACCACGTCAAAGCTGATGAGGATATCCTTAGATTCAATTTTCTCTTCTTTTATGAGTTCCACAAAGTCTCTTGAATCTTTTATGTAGGAGTCTGTCTTGCCAACCAAAGGTCCAAGGATCCTTGCTACGTATCTGGCTAGTTCATAGGTTGGGGAACCAATCGTGTTGACAATTGGTCTGAGAGGAACTCCTTCCTTGTGGATTTTTGGGAGTCCATAAATTCTAGGAGTGATTAGGCAGCTTGGGGTTAGTCGTTTCTTCGTTCTTTCATCTAGGTTAGAATCTTTTATGGCTTTCTTGACTTCCTTGATAATCTTGGAAATTGGGTTGCTGTTTAACTTTTTATAGCTGCCAGTTGTGGTGAGATGTTCTATCATTTTGGTGTTGTAATCTATTATGTTCATGACCACTGTAGCTCCACCCTTATCGGCTTTTAAAATCACAATGTTTTCGTTGTTTCTAAGGTTCTTGATGGCCTCATGCTCCATTTTGCTGATGTTACTTTTTGGTGGTTTAGCTTTCTTGAGGACTAGGGCGCAATCTTGTCTAATAGCGTTCTTGTCTTCTTCACTGAGGTTTTTGATGTTGTCTTCTACGCTGCAAATTATATTTTCTATGGGGACAGTTTTCGGGGCAATGGCAAATCCCAATCCTTTTTTCAATATGTTTATTTCTTCGTTTTTAAGAATATAGTTGGATAGGTTGATTACTTTTTTTTTTGCTGTAGTGTATCCTTTGTTTGTTGTAGAGTTATTGGTGTCATACCTCCCTCCATTTGTTGTTGCCTTAGCATCAATTCCTCCATGTAATTTCATTGTGGCATTATTTCCTATCGCCGTAGCATCCTCTCCGCTTCCTGTAGCGTCCTCTTTATGCAAATTCGCTGTAGCATCAATTCCTACATGTAATTTTGGTGTGGCATCATTTCCTATTGCCATAGCATCCTCTCCATTTGTTGTGGCGTCCTCTCTATGTAAATTCACTGTAGCATCACTTCCTCCATGTAATTCCGTTGTGGCATCCTTTCCTATCGCCGTAGCGTTCTCTCTGCTTGTTGTAGCGTCCTCTTTATGCAAATTCACTGTAGCATCAATTCCTCCATGTAATTTCGTTGTGGCATCGTTTCTTATCACCGTAGCATCCCCTCCATTTGCTGTGGCATCCTCTTTATGCGAATTCACTGTAGCATCAATTCCTCCATGTAATATCGTTGTGGCATCCTTTCCTATCGTTGTAGTATCCTCTCCCTTTGCTGTAGCGTCCTCTTTATGTAAAGTCGTAGTAGCTTCAATTATTAACGTTGTAGTATTATCTCCTTCCACTGTAGCGTCCTCCTCATTCAATGCGTCCCTTTTTTCTTTAAGTTTTTTCAATTTATTATCCTGGTGTTGATTGGCTTTATGTCCCTCTCCTTCAGCTTTAAGTGCGGCGCTCGTGTCTAGCACTGTCCATAGGTCCTGTCTAATCTCTCGCGCGAGCTGAAGGTGCAATCGTAAGGCTGTTTTTGAGAGCCAGTCTAATGATGCGCGCGTTCTCTTGATTTCTCCCTGGACTATGGCATGACTCAATTGTTCGAAGGCTCTATAGTTCCATTTACTGCGTATTTGGTGATTTATGACGGTGAATTTTGGGATAAGATTATTGTCCCTACATTGTTTGAGAAAATTGAGATCAGCAGCTCGTCTAATGATTTTAATCCTTAGATTTTCCATTAAACGGAAATTGTTCCAGGTTTCCCTTCCGTACAGGGAAGATATGGTTGTTTTTAGATTTTCGTGGTGAGTATTTTCGAAGTTGTTTGCCGGATAATCCACAGTTGGTGTCATTTTTTGTCAACGTTTCGAATCTGAATCTGGATTCATCATCAGGACTAATCGTCAATTGATAGCTTTGCTGATCTCGGTCAATTAATAGTAATTGTGCAGGAATTTTTGAGATTTAAACCTAGTTCGGCTCTCTAAAAACCTACAATTATTAATTTATTTAATTTTGTTTAAATATATAAATGTATTTTGAACTAATTAGTAATATAGTAATATAATAAATCATACCTTATTACTAAGTTCGTAAAGTAAAAATAAGTTTTTAGGGTTTCTAATTTAAGTGAATTATTTTAATAATTTAACATAAATTAAATATTTAATTAATGGATTAAAATTCGAGTTATAAACAATTAATAAGATTGTTTTTAGGTTTAGAGTTGTAAAAGTGTTTTATAAATAATATAATATTAAGTGTTTTTAATTGAAATGTAATAATAGGTTAAGGTAGGAAGGGGTAGTTAGGTTGTTGTATGGTTAAAGTTTTATAATATGATTTATTAGAATTCGGAAGGTGGGGTTTAGGTTTTAGTTTTAGGTTGATTGGAATATAAGGGTAAAGGTAACTTAAGGAAAAAAATAAAAGGTAAGGAGGTGTGGTTAGACTCTTAAGTCTAGGGGCTGATACTACGGAAAAAACCTAAAAAGTGAAAAAGTTTTAGGGTTTTAATTTAAAATTACTTTTAATTTTGTTTTCAGTTTTAAGAGATAAAAAGTCAAAGGGTTAAGTTATAAGTAGGAGGTGTCTATACTAAAATTATTTAGAAAATTAGGTAAAATAGGTTAGTTAGACCCCTAAGTCTAAGTAGTGAAACAAACAAAAACCTAAAAACGTAAGGAAAGAAGAAGGGAGGTGTCATACCTGACTTGATCCTCTAAGTTGGTTGATTAATGGGTGCCAAACACTACTCACCTCCAAACCACCGTCTCTGTTCATATTGTTGGGGTGTTTGATTATTTCAAGAGCTTCTCTTAAGCGTCTCATGTAGTAATGATCCTCTTTTGCTAGTATCTTTGTTTCCTCCAGACAAACATGATGTTTGGTCTTAAGTGAGTGTTCTGCTAAGGCCGAGGTGCAAATGCGTTCATTTCTAATGTTTGCTCCATGTTCTTTAATCCTTACTTGAAATGATCATCCGGTTTCCCCAATGTAACATTTCCAGCATGAACAAGATACTTTGTAGATGCCTTTTCCTTGCTGTTGGTCTATAGGGTCTTTTACAGACCTCATTCTTTGTCTGATGGTAACTAGGGGTTTTGAAGGAGGTTGTAATTTCTTTCTTTTTTTAAGACTTTTGCAATCTTGTCTGTGACACCCCGAATGTAAGGAAGGAAGGCTTTTATATTGGAGGTTTGATCATTTTGTACATGGGTCTTATTGTCCTTCCTATTCATTTCTTTTTTGATGTCTTTATATCTATACCCAATGTTCTTAAAGACCTTGGTTAAGTGGTCTATTTCATCCTTAAGATGTTCTTTGTCAGAAATTCTTGCTACCCTTATCGCCATGGTGTTGAGAACCCCCATCTTCTGAGAGGGATGGTGGTGGGAATCTGTATGGAGGTAACTGTCTGTGTGAGTTTTCTTCTTGAAGACCTTGTGTCCCAGTGTACCATTATGTTTTCTAGTCATAAGAATGTCTAGGAAGGGTATGTTGTTGTTTTATTCTAGTTCCATGGTGAATTTTATGTTTTCTGAAATACCACTGAGGTGTTCAAAGAATTTGTCGAGTTCTTCTTTGCCATGAGGCCATTTGACATTGGTATCATCAACATACCTTTTCCATCTAGATGGTTTAAGAGGATATGTTTCAAGGGCATTTTTCTCGAACTTCTCCATGTAGAGGTTGGCTACGATTGGGGATAAAGGGGATCCCATGGCTACCCCGCTTGTTTGTTCAGAAAACTCTCATTGGAAACTGAAGAAGGTTGACTTTAGACAAACTTCTGCTAGTTTGGTTGTTTGAGGGTCTACAACCTCATTAATAACTTGAATGGCCTCATTTAACGGGATCTTCGTAAAAAGTGAAACCACGTCAAAGCTGATGAGGATATCCTTAGATTCAATTTTCTCTTCTTTTATGAGTTCCACAAAGTCTCTTGAATCTTTTATGTAG
>ML780724.1:947405-973130 GCA_009831015.1 Picea engelmannii
GTTTTCGTTGTTTCTAAGGTTCTTGATGGCCTCGTGCTCCATTTTGCTGATGTTACTTTTTGGTGGTTTAGCTTTCTTGAGGACTAGGGCGCAATCTTGTCTAATAGCGTTCTTGTCTTCTTCACTGAGGTTTTTGATGTTGTATTCTACGCTGCAAATTATATTTTCTATGGGGACAGTTTTCGGGGCAATGGCAAATCCCAATCCTTTTTTCAATATGTTTATTTCTTCGTTTTTAAGAATATGGTTGGATAGGTTGATTACTTTTTTGTTTGCTGTAGCGTATCCTTTGTTTGTTGTAGAGTTATTGGTGTCATACCTCCCTCCATTTGTTGTTGCCTTAGCATCAATTCCTCCATGTAATTTCATTGTGGCATTCTTTCCTATCGCCGTAGCATCCTCTCCGCTTGCTGTAGCGTCCTCTTTATGCAAATTCGCTGTAGCATCAATTCGTACATGTAATTTCGGTGTGGCATCATTTCCTATCGCCGTAACATCCTCTCCATTTGCTGTGGCGTCCTCTCTATGTAAATTCGCTGTAGCATCACTTCCTCCATGTAATTCCGTTGTGGCATCCTTTCCTATCACCGTAGCGTTCTCTCTGCTTGCTGTAGCGTCCTCTTTATGCAAATTCGCTGTAGCATCAATTCCTCCATGTAATTTCGTTGTGGCATCGTTTCTTATCACCGTAGCATCCTCTCCGTTTGTTGTGGCGTCCTCTTTATGCGAATTCGCTGTAGCATCAATTCCTGCATGTAATATCGTTGTGGCATCCTTTCCTATCGTTGTAGTATCCTCTCCCTTTGCTGTAGCGTCCTCTTTATGTAAATTCGTAGTAGCTTCAATTATTAACGCTGTAGTATTTTGGTTGGAGATGAAAACAACCAATCTTTATTTTTTTAATTGTAACTAGGAGATTTAATATCAATAAAAAAACTACATGAAAGCTATAGAGAACGTACATCAAGGTCTATTTCAAAAGTGACATATAATAACTAAATAACAAACTATGTACTAGCATATAACAAAGCCTAATTATATCCAAAGGATAAATTTCCCAACACTTTTGAGTGATATAGATTCTACAAGATACACCTAGTATAATAATAAATTAGAAAAATATATATTGATTTTCCACTTCTTCCATTGTTGGTTTGACTAGGTCCAACTCTGGTTTTGTTATTTCCATGTTGTCTACAAGTTGATGCACAATCTCATCTTCCTATGGTCCCCCAAAGTTTTAATTTACAAACTACACCTAATTCAAGGCCACAAATTGGTCTCCCTTGCTCATATTAATAACCATATTACAAAGAATATTACATTCAATCTCTACACCGGCTATTTTCCTCTTACATTGGACAATAGTTCTCATAATTGTTACAACTTGAGTGACTGTCTCTTTTTTATTTTCATTCATTTTGGTTGGAGATGAAAATATTTCTTTTTTATTTCCTTGCATGGAATCTTCATGATTTCATAACACCCCTCTAATATCCTTCAACTCCCTATAATGCATAATAATTCAATGAAAATTAGGGACTTATTACCACTTGAAAATAATATAATCATTGAGCTTCACAAATACGTTGCAAATCCCTTTTTTCCAATGAAGAGATCAAATAATGCACCAATACTCCAAGCCCAAGGGTCTTGGACACATTCATAGAGTGGAAAGAGGGAAATACTCTACCCAAAGAGAGAACAAAGAAATCAAAAGAACCTGGAGTGTACTTATAAAACAATACCTTTGAAATTTTAGGACTTTTACTATTTCTGTCGGAAAATGGGTGGATGAGATTTAACCTAGGATTTTAATCTTATCTCACAACTTTATAAATTAAAACATTGTCTTGAAATGGAATTCATGACTGCTACAATAATTTTTTCCTCAGTTTTGTTTTGACTCTTTGTCCATATACAAATTCCTATACATGGACATATTATGAACAACTAATAAGACCAAATTAGGTTTTAACATCAGTGAAAATTGTTGAAATTACTAAGACAACTGAGAGGGGGGTTGAATCAGTTGTTACCATGCTTAAACAATTTTAAGTCCATTAAACTATTTTTAATCTTTCATCAAGTGACCATCAATATTATACATCATATGAACAACATAAATAATGAGCATCAATCAAACATATGATATACACAGAGATAGATTTTCATGAGAAAACCCATAAAGGGAGAAAACCTCTTCTTCTTCGAAATGATAGACAATCTTTTAAGTTATGTACATCATCTATGTTTGAGCACCAACTCAAAGTGAGGCTACTACCTCTATTTTACAAGCTCCAACTTGTTGAGAGCACCAACTCTCTGGTTTCTCTAGCACCAACTAGAAGGAAGCACCAACTCCCTAAATATTCTAGCATCAACTGGATTTATTCAAGCACCAACTTGTATACGAAAAATTTTGTGTTTTCTAGAGCACCACCCTCCCACCCTATTTTTCTAGGCACAACTAGATGGAAGATACAACTTCCAATATTCCAACACTAACTTGAATATCAAATAACCACAATCCTCCCTAGCACCACCCTTCCTCCATGATTATGCATAATTCATTGACAAACAAACAATACAGGTATTTCAATTCTTACCCATTTTTCACTGTTCTACAATTCTTCTCTGGTTCAAAAACTATTCTGTAGTTATGCTTTGCTACATGCTATTCTACTATTCTACTCTTACTTTTGTCTGTTCAACGACTATTACTCATCTCTGAGTTTTATCTCATGCTCTCCATTCTTTCATTTTACCCTTCTTACAATTCATGTCATTGTTTCAGTTAGAATAACCAACCTTACACAGTCATTGCATCTTTCCTTTTATACTCATCAGCCTCATCATTTACACCTCGAATCTCCTTGGGCAAAGACAAAAAATTCTCAGCAACTGTATCACCAACCGATCAAGAACCATGATTCAATTTTCTAACTGGATTGTAACTGAACTTATTAATCATGAAAATAAACGACGACCCTTCGATCATATTCCTAATTAAACTGCAACGTTGGATTACCAATGATGGATCTCGTGCCTACTCCATATGCCCACTGGCTATGACCATGGACCTAATCAAAATGTCTTTCACATTTCACATTTCAGCAATCCTATGTTGAAGGGTCTCAACACTCCAAGTTGCGATCATCAAAAAAGAGCTTAGCTCCGCTAGCTCCACCTTCTCCTATGATCACCGACGGTGACCATAGCCTACACAAAAATGCGTTTTCACATTTTTCATTTCGGCAATCCAGAGGTGAATATTCTTGACTCTTCATGTTGGGATCTCCGAAAATGGGCTTAGCTCCACTAGCTCCTCCCTCTCACATGACCACTAGCGGTGACCTGACGCTTATCCACAAAGCACTTTGTAATTCACAAATTTGGGAATCTTGTGGTGATGAGTCTCAAATCTTCATGTTGTGATCGTCAAAATGGAGCTTAGCTCCACTAGCTCCTTCCCCTCACGTGACCACCGACAATGACCACAGGCTGTGCCAAAAGGTGCTTCGTGATTTTGTGTTTCAACATTCTTGTAGTGAGTGTCCTTGATGCCTTCAACTTCCGTTATCTGAAACTCTGAAATGGAGTCAGATCAATGGTCCACAATCTTGATGATTCGACGATCCAGATCTTTTTGTGATCTCACATATCACAAGTTCGTGTCGTGAGTTGCTTCCTTGTCTCCTCCACCTCCTAGTATTGGAAACTCCGAAATGAAACCTTTGTCATGCTCTAATCTATCCTCACGTGTACCTCTTGGATCAATGATCTAGATCTTATCGCAATTTCACATATCGTGAGTTGGAAGGTTAGAGCACTGCCTTCCTTTGACTTTCCAGTCAGTGAAACATTAATCCCTCGCCATGTGTACTCCTCGATGATGGATGAACCTCCTGCTTTCTAGACTTTGTAAGCCCACTTCATCTTGTACTTAAAGATCGTGCTCCTTCTTCTAGATCCAATGATGTTCAGTCCTCGTGCTTAGATCCAACATCTAAGATTTGTTTTCCTCTTTTGCATGTTCCTACTATCTATATTCAGATATGATGGTCATCGGGAATTCAGGATGGGTGATCCAATGATCAATGTTGCTCCTCACTGTTGATCTTGCCATTGCCATTCCATCATCGCTCTGTTGAATGTGTTGATCTTTTCCATCAATGACAAAACACGCATACTCTACCTTTGTCTGAAAACATGCCAACAATCTCCCCCTTTGGCATTGATGGCAACCCATTCAAGAACATCTAGCTTTGCCACTGTATTGAAATTACCACACTTTCTCCCCCTTTGACATCAATGTCAAAGAAAAAACAAGCTCCCTCTGGGTTGTTGCAGTACATCTCGAAGGTATCAGATATGTGACAAGCATATACTCCCCCTGTGTTGTTGTAGTATTCTTCGGAGGTATTAGAGATTCAACCAACACAAAATCCCCCTGACGGGATGGACCCTCTTAATTTTATAGTGAGGTCACGCCCAACTTCTGGTGAATATATCCAAAAGGAGTCATTGCTAATGGTTTAGTAAAGATATTAGCTATTTGTTCTGTGGAAGGAATATAATTTAGCTGAACAACTCTGTTTGTAACTTGTTCTCTGAGAAAATGGTATTTTATTGGGATATGCTTAGTATTGGAATGAAGAACATGATTCTTGGAGACACTAATAACACTAGTATTATCACAGTGAATTCTAATCGGATCAATATAATTTACCTTCAAATCTATAAGAGTTTGAATCATCCATAAAATCTTAGTGCAACAAGTAGCAACAATAATGTACTCTACCTCTGTAGTTGATAAGGAAATAGATCCTTCCTTCTTACTAATCCATACTACCAACGAGTCACCTAGGAAGAATGCACCTCCACTGGTGCTCTTTCTCTCATCCACACAATTTGCCCAATCTGCATCTGAATAAGTAGTTAACTAAAAATTCTGATTTTTGGGATACCACAGACCATAAGTCATTGTTCCCTTCAAGTATTTGAATATTCTTGTGATAGCTACCAAATGACTTTGTTTAGGAGCAGACTGATAACGACCTACCATTCCAACAACTTGCATTATATCAGGACGGGATGTTGTGATGTACAAAAGACTACCTATCACATAGCGATATGTCCTTTGGTCAACATCAGGTGAAATATCATCTTTACTAAGCTTGCAACAAACCACCATAGGTGTACTAACAGGAGAGGAATCCTCCATCTGAGAACTCTGTTTTATTTGTAAGCCAAGAAAATATGAAAATTCTCCTATCATGGACATCTCAAACTATGTTTGCATAGAGTTAGCAAACCACTGAATAGAGGAATCATTATTACAACCAAAAATAATGTCATCTACATAAATCAAAACAACTAGTAAATCATCACTTTCAATTTTTATATAGAGATTGCTATCAACAATACCTTTCTTGAATCCTTTGTCTTGTAAAAATTTGTCCTGTCTATAATACCAAGATCGTGGTGCTTGTTTTAGTCCATATAAATCTTTCTTTAGCTTCCAGATATAATCAGGGTTATCCATGAATGAGAATCCTTCAAGTTGCTCCATATATACTTTTTCCTCTAGATCTCCATTAAAAAATGTTGACTTAACATCCATATGATAAACTTTAAAGTTCTTATGACATGAATATGCAAGAAACATTCTAATGGCTTCCAATCTTTCCACTGGTGCAAACATTTCATCAAAATCCTAACCTTCAACTTGTTCATACCTTTTACAGACCAATCTGTCTTTATTTCTAACAACTTGTCCTTTTTCATTCATTTTATTTTTGAACACCCATTTGGAACCTATTACATTCTTGTCTTCAGGTCTAGGAACAAGCTCCCAAGTATTGTTCTTCTCAATCTAATCAAGCTCTTCATTCATATCTCTAATCCAATCATCATGCTGGCTGGCTTCATAAAAAAATTTGGGTTCAGCCATAGATAAAAAAGAAACATGAGATTGTTTTGAGTCTTTAATCAATTTCCTTCTTGTCTGAACTCCTTTATTTATATCTCCAATTATCTGATTTTTAGGATGATTCTTTCTAACAATTTTGAGAGGCGATTTTGCTTCTTTCTGCTGATTTGTGTCAATTGGAGTATTCGTATCTTCATCTGATTCAATTTCTTCTCTTTCTGATCCTTGGACCTATTCATCTTCGTTTTCAATTATATCTTCTATGCTTGGTTCAACACTGCTTACGTTCCCTATCATGATTTCTTCATCAAATTTTATGTCAATACAATCAACCAATTTATGCAGCCTCTTATTGTAGCATATGTAACCTTTACTGTTTGTAGCATAACCTAAGAATATACCTTCATCATCCCTATCATCATATTTGCCAATATTTTCATCATTATTCTTGATATGAAATTTACTCCCAAAGACTTTAAAATGCTTGATTGAGGAGGGTATTCCAAACCATATTTCATAAGGAGTCTTGTCATTGTGTGGTCTAAGATGAGCTTTGTTAAGAATGTGAACAATTGTATGAATTGTTTCCACCCAATATGTCTAAGGTATGTTCCTTTCATTCATCATTGATCTTGTCATTTGTTGTACTGATCTATTCTGCCTCTCAACAAATCCATTTGCTGTGGAGTCCTTAGAATTGTGTACTCTCTTTTGATCCCATGTTTAGCATAGAACACTTTGAATTTCCATGAGCTAAACTCTCCTCCTCTATCAGACCTTACTGCTTTCAATCTTTTTCCTGTTTGATTCTCAGTTAGAGCCCCAAACACTTTGAATTTTTCAAATGCTTAAGATTTTTCCTTCAAAAAGACAACCCATGTTATTCTAGAATAATCATCAATAATCAACATAAAATAATTTTCTTTTACTACACCTTCTTTCCTTGATGGTCCACATAAATCCATATGTACTAAATGGAGAGGTTTTTTTGTTGAATGAAAGTTTTTAGATTTGAACTGTGTCCGAGTAATCTTTCCTATCTAGCATGGTTTATAAACATAATCATATGGCTTTGATATCTTTGGAAGATCCTTTTCTACCTCACTATTTTTGAGCTTGATTATATGAACAAAATTTAAGTGTCCAAGTCTCCTATGCCATAGCCAACTTTCATCATACTTGCTTAAGTGGCATTTTTCTTTCTCTTCTTTTAACACATGGACATTGTTTTTTGTTCTTATCCCTTTTGCAACTAACTGTCCTGAATTCACAGATTTTATTCTACAATATTTAGAAGTAAAAACGACTTCACATCCTCGGTCACAGACTTGATTGACACTAAGCAGGTTATGTTTTAGACCTTCTACAAACAACACATCTTGAGATTTCCCTTTTCCATTACTCAAACTTACCATTCCTTTAAATTTTATTTTTCCTGGTGCATCATTTCCAAAAGTTACATTCCCTAATTTGCTTTCAATTAGAGTTAGAAACTTACTTTTGTCTCTAGTCATATGTTTGGAACATCCACTGTCAATATACTAGGGATTCATTTGTTTTTGGGCTGATAACACTAGTCTACACTTGTCATCTTCTTTATTCTTCCAAATCTTGAAATTTTTAGCAGTAGGATTCGAATCTCGCTTAAAATTCCTTAAGCGACAATTTGTAGCTTTATGTCCATAGTTATGATAGATGTAACATTATGGTTCAGTGAATAACAGATCATAACGATTGTTATGCTCATAACTTTTGTTATGTTTCACCTGCGTCCTTCCTCCATCCTTCACATGATTTATAGTATGTGGTCATTTGTTTCTTAGCTATCTCAATCTTTGTTGTGGAAGATAATTATTCCTTGAGTATCTTGATTTCAAATATCTATATCTTAAAGAACATTTTACAGCTTTGTGACCAAAGTTAGAACAGAAAAAACAATAACCATAGAAAAAACCTTTGTACCTTGAAAAAGGTTGTAGTTGATTTCTTCCATGCTGATGATTTCTTTGATCAGAAAATGTGTTTGTGTTATTTCTTTGATCTACAGATTCAGTTCTGGTACTTTTTCTTTCATTCCTTCCTGGTGACTGATTTTCTTTTTTTGTTTCTGTAGAGTGGTTGTTGTCAATGATTGTAGTTTTGACAAACTTGATGGTTTTTGTATTACTTGGATCATCACTACTTGATCCTTCTTCATATCCCAAGCCAGTTTCAACTTTGGATTCCTTTGCTGATTTAGAATGGAAGTTAATTCTTCTGAGGCTTTAATAATTGGCATATTTTGGTGATACAATGCCTTAAACTTCTCCATTTCTTTTCTGGATTTTACTATCTCTTCTTCTAAGGCTTCACACCTCACTTTCTTCTTTGACAAATGTTGTTTCAATATGTTTTCTATTTTCTTTGTCTCTTCTAACTCCACTTTTAGTAGATAAAAAATTTCATCAAGTTTTTCACCATTCATTTTAAACTGCATCAACAACTTTTTTTGTTTTCTCTTCTTACATCTGAGTCTATCAATTTCTTCCAAAGAACTAATTAATTCACCTTCCATATCCACCATAGTTGCTTCTTCATCCATTTCACCTGTTGTGTGTTCATCATCAAGATCTCCCATAGCCATAAGCATAAAATCATTCACTTTGTTTTCACATGATGAATCACTATCTATGTCTTCTGAGGAATTGTCATTATTTGCACACAAACTTTTCGTTTTACTATATTTCTTGAAATTATACTTCTTTTCATCATCAGAGTTCTGGTCTTTTTTCTGGTGGGAACACTTATATGCAAAATGACCTATCTTACCACAGTTAAAACATTTGAAGGGAATCTTGCCTTGATATTTTTCTGATCCTTTTTTTAACCTTCTCACAAATTTTGCCTCAATATCATCTAAATCTGAATCAATATTCTTGTCTTCTTTAAAAGATGCTTCTCTTGTAATGGATTTAGGTTTGTTGATTCTCATTTCATATGAAGTTAGAGTTCCTAGGAGTTGATCAATCAACATAGTTTTAAGATCATTTAGTTATTCTATTGTAGAGACTTTTGGATTAAATTTATCAAGCAAAGATCTTAGAATCTTTTGAACTAAAAATGATCCATCAATCTTCTCACCAAGACCCTTCATGGCATTCACAAGTTATTCAACTCTTAAAAAATACTTGCTAACTATTTCATCTTCATTCATCTTTATTTGTTCAAGCTTCAACCTATATGTTTGGAGTTTGGCATCTTTTACTTTCTCATTTCCTTCATAATTGTTAATAATTTTATCCGACATAGCTTTAGCAGTTTCAAGATGCATCACCTTTACAAACTCAGCTTCAGCAAGTCCATTCAAGATAACATTCATTCCATTAGAATTAAATCTAAATTCTAACTTATCATCCTTGGAAGAGAGCACAACTGGCTTTGTATATCCAATCTTTACTACATCCCAAACATCAACACCTAAGGCCATTAGGTATGTTCTCATTCTAACCTTCCAAAAGGAAAAATTTGTTCCATCAAACAGAGGAGGCTTACTAGTTGAAGTCCCTTCATGACTTGTCATTTTTAAGCTTACAGATATACTTTAAATAAAAGGAACCTGCTATGATACCAATTGTTGACATTATTAAGACAATTGAAAGGGGGAGTGAATCAGTTGTTATTGCGCTTAAACAATTTTAAGTCTATTAAACCATTTTTAATATTTCATCAAGTGACCATCAATATTATACATCATATGAACAACATAAATAATGAGCATCAATCACACATAAGATATACACAGAGACAGATTTTCACGAGGAAACCCATAAAGGGAGAAAACCTCTTCTTCTTCGAAATGATAGGTAGTCTTTTAAGTTCTGTACATCATCTATGTTTGAGCACGAACTCAAAGTGAGGATACTAGCTTTGTTTTACAAGATCCAACTATCTGGTTTCTCTAGCACCCACTAGAAGAAAGAACGAACTCCCTAAATATTCCAGCACCAACTGGATTTATACAAGCACCAACTTGTATACAAAAAACTCTATGTTTTCTCGAGCACCACCCTGCCACCCTGTTTTTCTAGGAACAACTAGATCGAAGATACAACTTCCAATATTCAAGAACCAACTTGAATATCAAAGGACCACAGTGCTCCCTAGAACCACTCTTCCTCCTTTATTATGCATAATTGATTGACAAACAAACAATACATGTATTTCAATTCTTACCCCTTCTTCACTGTTATGCAATTCTTCTCTAGTTCAAAAATTGCTCTGCAGTTCTTCTCTGCTACATGCTATTTTGCTCTTGTTTCTGTCTATTCAGTGACTGTTACTCATCTATGAGTTTTATCTCATGCTCTCCATTCTTTCATTTTACCCTTCTTACAGTTCATCTCATTGTTTCGGTTAGAAAAACCAACCTTACACAGTCACTGCATCTCACCTTTTATACTCATCAGCCTCATCAGTTACACCTCGAATATCCTTGGGCAATGAAAAAAATTTCTCAACAACTGTATCACCATCCGATCAAGAACCATGATTCGATTTTATAACTGAATTGTAACTGAACTTATTAATCATGAAAAAAAACAATGACCCTTCGATCATATTCTTGATTAACCTGCACTGTTGGATTATTAATGATGGATCTTGCACCTACTCCATATGCCCACTGGATGTGACCACGGGCATAATCAGAATGACTTTCACATTTCACATTTCGACAATCTTGTGTCGAAGGGTCTCGACACTCCAAGTTGTAATCACTGAAAAAGAGCTTATATCCGCTAGCTCCACCTTCTCATATGATCACCAACGATGACCATAGCCTACAAAAAAAGGCGTTTTTCCATTTCGCATTTCGGCAATCCAGAGGTGAAGAGTCTTGATTCTTCATGTTGCGATCTCCAAAAAAGGGCTTGTCTCCTCTAGATCCTCCCTCTCACATGACCATTGGCGATGACCTGGCACTTATCCACAAAGTGCTTCATAATTCGCAAATTCAGGAATCCTGTGGTGAAGAGTCTCGACTCTTCATGTTGCAATCACTGAAATGGAGCTTATCTCCACTAGCTCCTTCCCCTCACGTGACCACCGACAATGACCATAGGCTGCACCAAAAGGTGCTTCGCGATTTCACGTTTCAACATTCTTGTCGTGAGTGTCCTTGACACCTCCAACTCCCGGTATCCAAAACTCTAAGATGGAGTCAGATCAACGGTCCACAATCTTGATGATTCAACAGTCCAGATCTTTTCATGATCTCTCATATCACAAGTTCCTTCCATGAGTTTCTTCCTTGACTCATCCACCTCCAAGTATCTGAAACTATGAAATGAAACCTTTTTCATGCTCTAATCTATCTCCACGTGTCCCTCTTGGATCAACGATCTAGATATTATCATGATTTTGCATATCGTGAGTTGGAAGGTTAGAGAATTGCCTTCCTTTGACTTTCTAGTCAACGAAATGTTAACCCCCCACCATGTGTACTCCTCAACGATGGATGACCCTCCTGTTTTTGGGACTTTGTAAGCCCACTTCATCTTGTACTTAAAGATCGTGCTCCTTATTCTAGATCGAACGATGGTCAGTCCTTGCACTCAAATCCAACATTTGAGATTTGTTCTTCTCTTTCCGCATTCCTCCTATCTGTATTAAGATATGACGGTCATCGAGAATTCAGAATGGGTGATCCAATGATCACTATTGCTCTTCACTATTGATCTTGCCATTGCCATGCCATCATCACTTTGTTGAACATGTTGATCTTTGCCATCAATGAAAAAACACGCATACTCTACCTTTGTCTGAAAACATGCCAACACAAATGATATTGTTCTATGATATATTGGAGGATGATTGTTGACTCTGCACAGATTCCATAACATGGACTTTGCAAAGAGTCCATCTAGACTTCATGAAGAGTTCATATGGACTCCATTCCATTTTCACAAAGTGGTACATGGTCTCTATCCAATTGAAAACACTCTTGGAACTATATTATAAAACACGCCTGAAACTATTTCTCTAAAAAATCATTAAACATAATAAAGAAAAAATATGAAAAAGTATTCAATTGGATACAACTAGAAAAACTATGAGAAAATTTTTGTCACCCATAAGAAACTTGGACAATCCTAAATACGTCAAAATATTTTCAAGTTATTATCTTATATGATAAATCTTGAAGTGCATGCCTTTGCGGTTCTAGAAGCTTCTCTTTTCTCCTTCCTAATCTAGTGGATGCTCTTATATGTCCATGCAAAGTCCAAGAGGCTTTGAATTACTAAAAATATGTACAAAACCTTCCAAGAGCACTAGAACAAATCTTCCTATGGTATTCCTTGTCATGGTCATTTTTTCTTGTGTAAACATTGTTTCACTATACTTAGACCTTCCTACCTTGGTTGTCATGGAACACTACTAAAATTTCATCTTCTCCCTTAATTATGTTTCTTAGTTGTGATTCCATTTAATCCTTAACAATCCCTTGACTAATTTTTACACACACATACATATAACAACTCAATATTACAATGGAAATAAACATACATTCACAACAATTTCCCCAAATCACTACAACAAATATTTAACAACATGCATGTTTTACACAATGATTTTGATACAATTATACAATTAATCATTCAAACACACAATTCTCAAATTATTAGCTTGTTTTTTTTTTTTGGTAAATAAAAAATGATATTAC
Source organism: Picea engelmannii (assembly GCA_009831015.1). Taxonomy (NCBI): domain Eukaryota; kingdom Viridiplantae; phylum Streptophyta; class Pinopsida; order Pinales; family Pinaceae; genus Picea; species Picea engelmannii. The sequence continues at coordinate 960,041 of ML780724.1, forward strand.
CTTATTAAACATTTGTCACTATACATAATTGATCAAATTAACAGGCTTGCCACCTGTTTCGCTAAACTAGTGGAAATCAAAACATGTGGCATCCCTTTGTTCTTGTAGAAACAAATAGAAGCCACCACTTGCTCCACTAAACAGTTGGAAACCAAAGAAAGTGGTAGAATAGAGTTATGAAAATTCTATCTAGATATGCATCAAAAAACTAATCATACAAACTAAATAGAAAAACTAAGAAGGAAGAAAAGAAAAAAAAAACCCATTGCCTTGTAGATGGAGTGCAGAGGGCTGATAAAATTTAAACATTAGAAGGACTGTTAGAAAAGTGGAACCTTCCATCTGAAGAGTCGTTGTGAGGATTTCCACCGTGAGGAGTGAAGGAAAATGGTTACACAGAAGTTGGGCATCTCAGCTTGACCGACGGACTCGTGAAGGAGTCTAACAACATGTCAATTATACTATTCAGGAGGGTGTGATGGTGGAGCTTCTCCATCATGTATCTCCTCATCTCGAATATGAGATCCAAGTTCTTTGGAGAAAGAAAGTTGGGTTTACTTGGGTCTTGTCCTATGTCTGAAGTGGGCAGAGTGGGCTCAGTTGGGTCATCCATCCATGGGATTTCCTCTTGGAAAATTCAAGTATCCCCCTCCATTGTGGCCTTTGTATCCATTGTTGTGAAGCTGGTGCTGGGTCTATCCTGGGGGTCCATGACCATGTAGAGGAGGGAGTCTGGTGGAACTAGAAATGGTTCCTTCGGGATTTCCTCCTCCACATAGACCATTAGAGGCATCTTTGGTTCTCTGGATATCTGAATCAAATATGTCGAGGAAGCTCTCACTAATTAGCGAAGGCATCTTTTCCTTGCAACGTAATAGTACCAAGAGGGTCCCCTCTTGGGCTTCCCTCTCTCATGAGGCATGATAGAATTGACAGGTTAGAGAAAATTGAGAATGAGGGCACACAAATTCGGATAGCTAAGCAGAGCAGAGCTCTAATGCAGCAAAAAAAAAATGAAACATGACATGGCCAACCTAGAGGATTTTATGAGAGGGTGATATGACCTCGCATCCTGCCCCTGTACCTATCTTCATCGCTATGCCATGGAAAATTGAGGGCACCATTAAACCTGCATGAGTGATTTGTCCCTCCATACCTTGAGTGTGTTAAAGTTTGTACTCCATCCAAGAATGGGATCGAGGTGGCAGTCGACTATATTTATAGCTCATATTGCATGGGGGTTGTGTGGCATCCCCTGGGCTACGTGGCACCCCATCTGGGGAAATTATAATCTTGCTACATAGAAAAAAATATCAAAATACTTATAAAATTCTTCTACATATATATAATTAGAAAACAAATTTATTTTTTAACACTGAAAATGTAATACATGTTTTTGTCTACATCGTAGTTGTTGCATACTTGTCTTAAGAAAAAAATGCATGTCTTTTACATTCATTTCCCCGTCCCTTATTCAAACTTGGCTAACGAGTCCACTAATCCTTTATAAAAAACAATACAAAATTTTTGTTCCAGCATATGACTAACAATACTCAACATTGTTTGAATATAAACTAGAACAAAAATTCCATAGCTTCTATTCTCTCCCCATCGAGGAATTTGTAGTACGCAAATTCTCTAGTTGGAAGGCCCAATGCTTCTTTGGACATTTCATCTGCTTTGGATTTCAGCTAGTGGAGGACGTGAAGGAAGAAGAGCCTCTCAAATGCATGCCAAGTGAGAATGATATCCCACATAATATTTTGGAGTCTAACATCCTGCAATGAGTTTTTTTCCATTTTCCCAAACTATTACTACTTTGAATCCCCCATCACCTGTAATTTCCTGACTTTTTTTCTTTAGCTATCTCTAGAAGGGTCCATAAGGCTAAACATTTTTCTCGGTTGTTGGAACTTGGCCCTGGTGCGTATTTGATGAAAATATATTTCTTATGATTGATGTAAAGTACCACCCCGACTCCACAATTAGGAAGTTGGCCCTAACTAGAACCATTGAATTACCCCCAAGAGGTACTATAGTTTTTTAGGAAGAGAAGGGATCTGCGGGGTCTTTGTTTTTTTTTTATTCATAAATTCCATCATTTTCCCAACTTTCAAGGCTGTCGTCACTTCTAGGGGTACAAATCTATCTTTGTGAATAATTGAATTGTGAACCCACCATAGATTGTTGACAAGGATGCTCGGTAAGTGTTACACATAAAAATTAATCACTTCAATGATGACCTATTGTCGTCATTACAAGTGTCGCAAGTGTCTCATTTTAGCCATAAGTGTTGCAAGTGTCACATACATCATATAGTCATCTTACCTATGTCGTGTCTCAAATGACATCACAAGGAACACTTGAAGACACCCTCAGAGACTAGTTAAAGAAGAAGAAATCATTTGATGAAGAACACAAAGATTTTTCCATGAAAAAAATGACTTAAAAATGAATTTTGAAGCCCAACACTCCCCTACCCATTGTCAGGGAGTGTCAGTGTTCCTTAACCCTCTTTGGGGGACCGTTCCAACACTCTGTGCACCCATCCGAGGGAACGCTGGGAGTTTTTGAGGAAAGTTTGGGCAGTGCTCACCTACCCACTACCAGGGAGTGCTCGCGATCCTTGACCTCCTTTGGGGGAGCATTACAACACTCTTTGCCCCATTCTAGGGGAGCATTGGGTTGTTTGAGGAAATCTTGGGCTGTTGAGGAAAATTAGGGAAAACTCCCCCTCATCTTTGGAGTTGGTTGGATTTGAATATGAGGTCAAGGATGGATCTGAGGGAAGATCCAAAACTGATGGAGAAGGATCCTCAACCTATCCCAAGAATATCTAAGGTGGTTGGGTCTTTCCAAGCTTATATAAGGAGGCCTTCTCATGTTGAAAGAAATGAAGTTTGAGAGATACCTAACTTATGCTCTCATGAGAAGTGGTATTGAGGACATTGAAGGAATCAAACTTATGATATCATTGTAAATTCTAACCTTGTACAATACCTATTGTAAACTGATATTCAGAAAAGAACAGAAAAGATACAATGGCAAATACAAAAATTACACAGAGATTTTTCACCTGGAAACCCAAACCGGGAAAACTAGCATATATTATATTCATACATTGTGTTACATTGTTTACAATACAATATACATATAGGATCCAGCGGCATCCAAAACCCTAACCCAATGACCTGGATTAGTCCAAAACCCTAATTCCTTAACCAGAAATAGAAAACAATCGGCAAAAAACCATGTGCCGAAAAACCACCTAAATATCACGTGGTCCCGGAAATATGTCATCCCGATAATATGTCATCCTGGAAATATGTTGTCTTGGAAATATGTCGTCCTGGAAATATGTCGTCTGGTGCGAATTTTTTTTTTTGGGGTGTTGCCCCCGAACCCCCCTGCACCCCACGAGGGGGGGCCTAGCGGCCCCCCCTCTAACCCCTCTGCGTGCCCAGTGAAGATGCTCAGACACTACTACTCGTGCAAAGAATATAACACATACCCAACACTCATAAGGGAGATAATCAGTGAGGCATAGTCATTTTGATTGTGTATTGTTTTATCAATGGGTTGGACAAGGAGAGCTTGGTGAGGCTGTTGCAACTTCATCAAAGGTCTGTAAGCATTGCTATCAAGTTCTCATTAATACATGAGCTTGGCCTATTTCTTTCAAGGTTGTGTATGCCTACATGAACTTGTCTTTGATAGATAGATCTAGTTTTGAATTAATCATGGTAGAATAGGAAGTTGTTTTGTTTTTTCTATTATTGGATAGCAGGACTTGTTGAAGAGCTTAGGGATCAAGGTTCAACTTGGATTGGGCAAGGACAAACATCGTAAAAAGGTACATCTTATTTATTTTCTCTATTTCATTGACTTATCTAGGTTTAAAAGGATGCCAGTGACCAAAGTTAGCACCTTTCTGTCTTGATATTAGAGATTTAGGGTTCAAGAGGAAATCCACTTGTCTGTAGGGTTATTTTCCTGTAACAAAAATTGGCGACTCCACTGGGGATCGAATCCAAAATCTCTAGTTTCGTAGATCGGAAATTGGTGACTCCATTGGGGAATGAAGATTTCAGTTTTAGTTTCCTTCCTTGGTATTGTTTTTGTATTTTTCTCACCTTTAGATATTATTCATTTTGTGTTACTGATTCTTAGATGTGTTGTTGGCTCTTGGATTCATTCCATACACACTCAATTTTTGGATTTTCCCGAGTTTTTTTAATTTCCGGCCAAGTTTTCTGAGATCTCAGAGGCTAGTGCTCCCCTGCCTCTACAACTAAAGCACCGACACTCCCTTTCAGAGTCCCAAAAAGTGTTTCAATGCTCTGGTACCCTTGACACCAGAGCACTGGTCTTTTTCAGCAAAAACGTTTTTGGGAGTTCATCTCTGAGTCTATTTTTTTCTTTTTCATCTGCTCAGGGTTATTCCCATCTTCGTGTGTCTTTGTTTTGGCCTCTGACATTGTGATTTATAATAATTGATGATGTTTTTTTTGTATTTTTGACATTTTTATTCCTTACTTTGAGTCACTCTTCTTCCCTGATATTTGGAGTCGATCTACTGCTTTTTCACTTATCTGATTGAATGAAAGTTGGTGTAAGGAAATTCAAAGATCTATGCAATTTTCCATTTGATCTTTGAGGTCATTTTTCCCAAATAATTCCTCTTGTACTTACTTACATTTTCCCACCTTTCAGATCACTTTTATTTTTTTATCATCATCCATTAGCCTTCTCCTACCTTGTCTAGCAATTTCACTATTTTTTATGCATTATGGGTGAGTTTTTCTTCATTTTTTTGACTGTTTTTGAATTTATGGGTGTCTCAATGCCCCCTTTTAGGCCATATCAGAGAGCTATATCTCCCCTACAGTGATTAAGGGAGTGTTGCAACACTCTTTACCCTTGGGAAAGGGAGCATTGGTCCCCTTTTTGGAGGAGTTTTGCCCTTTTCTGCTTAGATTTTCTCAGCTTGTTTTGTGGAAGTATTTACCCAGACTTTGTGATTGGTTTGTGAATTTATTTAGGTTGATATTTGGTTCTTATAAGCCCTTATTTTCTTTATTGGAGCTTGAAAATTTTACAGAAATGTGAAATTTCCCTTTCTAGTTGCATGTTTTGCCCGGACAATTTGAGTGATTTCTCTTTCTCCCTGTCTTTTCTTGGATTATTCTCTACATCTTCTTGTACTCCTTGAATTCTTGATTGGTTGTAGGATACTTGATTGTGTTATTTTTAGAACAAGTTTCTACTTGTTTTCTTTCATACATCACTGCCTTGAGTGCATGCTTTGTTTGTAGCCCTTTTGCTTCGTGTCTTTTGCATCTTCATTTGACTCTTTCTCTTGATTGAAAGTAGTAGAAAATAAAAGGATTTTTATTTAATTTATGTATACATCATAATCAAACAAATACGACACTTGCATTCTTGATTTTGGGTAGTGAAACTAGCTTGCATTCGAAGTAGCGAAATTTCATGGTTTTTGGCATTTTGGGACATTGTGCATCTGGAATGATAAACATTTTATCCTTCTCGTAATATAGATTTAATCGAAGTGAATTATTTTCATTCTCATTTCTTTGCATTATTTAGAGTTGGTCAAAACATCATTTACTCCACTCCATGTTACTCTTGAGTAAGCAACACCCTTAAAATCAAGCGCTAAACTGAAATTTATCAGACATTTTTTTTGTTAGCAACCCTACATTAGCTTAAGGTGTAGGGATTTGGAATAGATTGAAAGGATAACTTTCCAAAGCTGTCAAACAATCTTAGAATCTTGTGATAGGGAGAGAAAATCCAATTTTCGTTTAAGCTTACTGGGATCCCCCTCTCACACATGGGTTACACACGAGGTCGCGTTTGGGAGAGTTACAGAGATTATCCCTCCATCGTTCAACAGTTCGTAGTAGTCAGATCATATATTGGGGGTTATTATTGAGGCTCAATTGTATTCATTTGTTCTCAGTGATTCATGAATTCCAAATCCGTTCATGGTCCTATGGATTTCTACTCATCCACTTGTCTTCAATTCTCTCGAAGGATTTCAGACTTGTTATCCTTCCCATACGTTCAGACTGGATTGTCGACTGTACCTACCCAGGGGATGACTACAAGTAGGTGACCATAGTAGCCATAATATTTAGGGTCTTACACAAGGTGACAGTGAAGAGAAGTCTCACTGTACTTGGAACATATGTTGGTCAAACTCACTCGAGCTCCTTGGAGGGTAAATCCACAATTAATGTGTGGAAGCTTGCACCAAGGTGTAAGTCCTTTCAGAAGGTCACCATCATAACTGATCCACCCGCTCTATCCCTGCCCCTTCCTATATTGATCTCGCGACGTTGGATTTTATCACAAACTAGTGGTTTTATTGTGGGAAGTTTTGTTTGATTGTTTTCTTCTTAGATTCATAGCGTGTGTTGTTTGTTTTACTTAGTGGACCTTAGGTTGAGTTAGTGTTAATGGCATCAAATCCTGGGAGTACCAATGAAGGAACCCCTTGCCCCAGGGAAACATTGGTTCTCCATACATTGCCACATTGAGTCTTTTGGGACTCACCATCGGGTTACCAGTTTCGTTGTTCCCCACTTGAGTGATATCGAATATTCCCAGTGCTTAAGCTGCACCTAATGCTTCAGATGTTAGTACACCACCCACACATCAACGTCATGTCAAATTTTCTCCTTCTTCACCCATTAAGTCTCCTTCCCTTTCTCCTTCTTCACCTATTGAAAGATCTAAAGCAAGTATCTAGGTTGATAAGAAGAACAAGAAATGGAAAGAGAATAAGAAAAAGAGCCCGAAAAGGACCATGCCTCCAACCATATCAAATGTTGGATCCAAGAAACAAGCTACTATTCATTGTACTAGGAGTGTTGACGAGTTCGAAAAGACTCCAACAAAGAATCTGAAACCCAAATTCCCTTGCAGTCTTTGTAAGGGTGACCACTTTCTAAGGGATTTACCTAGTCTTCCCAAGGTTTTAGAAATGTGGTCTTCCACATTATTGAACCCTGCTATATATCCTGGTGACACCCTGTCAACTAGTGATGTTAAGGTTGGTAAGAAGAAGAAAAATGTCAAATTTCCTTATATGTTATGCGAAGGTGATCATTATTCTCACCTTTGTCCTTGTATGGATGAGGATTATTCTCTTTTGGAAAATCTTCAACTTACAACTGGTTATCGTAAGATTTTCCCCAACCCATCATTAGTTGATGGAATGGTAAATACGGATCCATCCCCAGTCAGTCTAGTTGATCAGGTGGTCAATCAATTTTCATCCTTCTTTGAACCACCAACCAAAGTAGTTGATCCAGTTTCGTCATCGATCAACCCCACTTTTCATCTGAAAAGTGAAACCCAAGTGACTGATCCAGTCCCATCATTGGTCATTCCAACCCTTCATCTAAAGGGTGCCTATGTGGTCAATCCCATTCCTCCTTTGACGAGTGCCAAAGTGGTTTCTCTAGTCCCTTCATCGGTTATTCTAGTTTATCATGTCATCAATCTGGTCACATCCTTAGTTTAACCAGTTGACAAAGTGGTTGATTCGATCCCAGCTTCGGTCGATCTTACTCTCCCATTAGAGAGTGAAACCCAAGTGATCGATTTGTTTCCACCTATATACTCCATTCTCCCCTTGGATAATGAAACCCAAGTGGTCTATTTGATGTCATTATCAATCGATCCTACTCTCCCACTAGAGAGTAAGCCCAATTCTACCCACGTTTTTCTCATTGATACAAAATCTATCATGATGGGGGGAATTTATCCTTCTCCCATGAAACCCCCTCCAAGTAATGAGGCCATCCTTTTTTATTGGGGTATGCTAAATGGACCTCATATTCCCTCTCGCATTCCTTTCAATATTATAGTACAAGTTTGTGGACATGACGTTCCTCATGTGTTGATGAAGATTCATCCATTAGTATTTTGTCGTCTATTGCTTGGAAAGATTTTGATTATCCTTATCTTGTGGTGATTACTCAGACTATGTTCACCTTTAACAAAAGAACCAGTCACCCTTTAGGGATCCTTCCTTAGTTTCCCATAACTTTGGGAGGGAAAACTATCTTTATTGATGTTATGGTAGTCTAGGACCCCTTGGATTTCGATTTACTCCTTGGGTGATATTATGTCTATTCCATGAAAGATATTGTGTCCACTATCTTTCATGTGATATATTTCCCTTGCAATGGAAGAATGGTGAATATTGATCAACTTTCGTTCATTGGCCCTGACTTGACCATCAACCCAATGACCTCCCTAAATGGGTCTTATATGAAGTCGGTATCAACCCTGCCATAGGTCAATTATGTGGTGTTGTCTGAATGAATTCAACTTCCGATGACTCATATCTGGTAGTTGACATGGTGATATCTTTGATAGGGATATTGGAGCCTGATCTCCTTACCCCTATCATGACCCTCGACATGTGTTCCTTCAAGAGCATTGTTCTTCCATCTAGTGTAGATCTCTTGGAATCCATGACCAAGTTTTGTCCCTTGACATGGCTTCCTTATAGAGAATTATCCTCTTGGAAACCATGATCAATAAGAAGCCACGAGCATAGTTTCTCTTCTTTGTGGCAAGATCGTTAAAAAATGAAACATAAACTATGATCATAGTTTTCCTCTCTATAACAAGCTCACTAAAAAATGAAACAGAAATATGGGGATTGAACTTAGAGCCTTGAGCATAGTTCTTTTCTCATGTCAAGATCGTTAAAAAATGAAACAATCACCTCTCATACCAAGTCGAGTCTTTCGTTAGGTCTTCATCCACCTGTATCCTTTTTCTCCATCTAGTACAAAAATTGGTGACAACCTCAAAGTCGGTGAATGAATTGAAGCTTGGGGGGGTGTATCTCCAGCTTTTGATTATCATTGTAGAGTTATGCCGCTAGATTTTCAAGCTGGGGGAAAAGTACCAAACATCCACGGGTATCCCAACCTTTGGAAATTATGTTGGGATTTTGCATGCATAGTTTAATTTTGTTTCAAGCTTGTTTAAAAATGAAACCAATACTGAGCTTACTCTTTGTTCTTTCTCGTGCTCATAAAAAACATGAGAACATAAACGAGTAAACTTTTATCTGTTTTTCAGACTTGCATGGACACACAAAAAAGGAACCCCCTGGAGTCGCCTTTAAGCTCTTTTCAGACTCTCTAAACATGAAAATATTGTCGAGTGATCTTGCTTCCTTTCCCACTCGTTAAAAGGTTTGAAAGGGTGTTTTTTGAGAGATAATTTATCTCTTTTTTGGCCTTGCAATACTAACATTATGAAAAAGTACAACCCTGGAGTCATATTTAAGTTCTTTTCAGACTCTCTAAACATGAAAAATCACCTAGTTTAGCTTCTCTAGACTCGTTAAAAAATCATACATTGAAGGGCCCATACGACACCGAACCCTTACTTCTTCCAGTTCGTTAAAAAAAGGAAGAGGGACTTACCGAAGGTGAGATATATCGAGCATGTGTTATCCTCCTCTAGCTCATTAAATAAAAGAGAGGTACTCCCCTATCTGGATGGGGGGAAAATTGAAGGAAGGAAGCCAAACACTTTTTGAAAACATCACTAGTCACTCTTACGCTCGCCCTTGAACATGAAACTTTGTCTTTGCATACATTTTAATCCACTGAACCAATCCTCTGATTTTATTTACTTCTTTGGGTCACCCGACGAAAGTCACAGTGTCCATTGCATCATCATGTTTTGGTCCATGTCATGTTTTTGTTGTTGTGCCTCAGTGTTCAAGGGAAGTATCTGCCTCGAGAGTCAAACATCACAAATATCCTTTTTCAATACCCGTGTCAGTCCATGTTCATTTGATCTACCAATTTACATATCTATGTCAGTTTTGTGTCGTTTATGGGGGATACATCAAGGCCCTCCTGCAACGATTATGTTCCTGTCGACTTCAACACATTATCCGGGAACTAGACTTAGAAACCAGTTAGTACCTTGGGACTTGCATGCCTCAATGGCAGACCTCTGCACTTCCGACAATGGGTTTACATCATTGACCCATGATCAGATGATTCCACAAATGTTTGACTTCATCTCATCTATTCACATTTTCTAAAATGTACTAGGTTACCTTGGGAATCATTGACATCAATGGTGATTTTCCTCACACTTTTTAACTGCTTACCTCATTCACCGGTAATCAAGTGGTTTTTCCATGTTTGACATAAAGAAATCTATTCACATGGTTAGATTTGTACTACATTTGGATTGATAGGAAGACCCTCGGTTTAGTAATAACTCTTTTATGCACTTTTCCTAGGTTGTGACAGAGTTTCTCTTGAATATTGACACATATACTGTCATATAGATCCACTTTGTATTGGTCTGTGTCTATGTCTTGTCATCTTGTAGATCCACTGTGTATTTTTCGTGGCTACGATCAGTTCATGTCATGGAAGTATAGATCAACAATGTATCTTTGGTGGCTATACTTTTTGTTAATATAATTATGGATCTGCAGTGTATCTTATGGCGCCCATACCTTGAAAGTCTTTATCACTCAAGCATAGGTATGCATGCCTTGAGTTTGAAGCATGTCATAATGTTTGTTTGATGGTTGTATGCAGCTTCTGCCAGGTTCTCTGAGCCCATACCCTTTCTTGAAAAATTCTACAAAGTACTTCAGTCATCAGTTTCTGTCTTCTAACTTCTCACTTTATGGGCAAATTTGTTACACATCAAAATTACTCACTTCAATGATGACCTATTTTCATCGTTACAAGTGTCACTTTTTAGTCGTAAGTGTCGCAAGTGTCGCAGAAATCATACAATCATCTTGCGTATGTAGTGTCTTGAACAACATCATAAGGAACACTTGAAGACATCCTCAGAGACTGGTTAAAGAAGAAGAAATCATTTGATGAAAAGTACAAATATTTTTCCATGAAAAAAACCACTTAAAAATGAATTTTGAAGGTCAACACTCCCCTACCCACGGTTAGGAAGTGCCAGCGCTCCTTGACCTTCTTTGGGGGAGAATTCCAGCACTCTGTGCAACCTTTTGGAGGAGCATTGGGATTTTTTGAGGAAATTTTGGGAAGCGCTCCCCTACCCACAGTCAAGGAGTGTCAGTGATCCTTTCCCTCCTTTAGGGGAGCATTGCAGCACTCTGTTCCCCATTCTGGGGGAGTGCTGGGTTGTTTAAGGAAATCTTGGGTTGTTGAGGAAAATTAGGGAAACATCCCCCTCATCTCTGGAGTTGGTTGGGTCTCTCCAAGCTTATATAAGGAGGCCTTCTCATGGTGAAAGAGATGAAGTTTGTAAGGTAGCTAGAGAGGTAGTGGGGGGTCTCAGAGAGCCCATAGTGATAATAGTGGAGTGCATTCAATGTAAGGTGGACTAGTTCCACTATATTATTAAATAAGGCCCACTATGGTAGTTAGATATAATAAATGTAAAAGGACTTCTTAGAATGTTCTACTTCTAGAAGATTCCTCCTCTAGAATGTTCTTAGATGATGGTATCACTATATAAATGGGTTCAAGAAATGTAATGGGATATGAAGAGTAGTATTGTATTGTGAGCTGAATCTCACTAGGAGGAATCCACCTCAAAGAGGCAAGTGAACAAGAGAGGATCCCTTCCATAATATGATCCATTGTATGGTGTTGCCCTACCTCAAGGGTTTTTCTATAGTAAAGTGGTGGTTTTCCATATGGTTTCATATATAATGTGTGTTGATTGTATTTAGATATATTTGGATCTATTTTGATATTTTTTTATTCAGTATTTGGTGCTTAACAATTGGTATCATAGCACTTTCCTTGGCAGACATTGTGGGCAAATCTTTTTTATTTTTGTAGATTTTCTTTTTCGAAGAAAAAAGAGGGCCACAACATTCTAGACAATTTCGATATTATTATGTGCACAATTTGTAGAAACATGTTGTATATATAATTTTCTCTTGGAAAAACACCCAATTTGAAAAATAAATCATCTGAAATAGAGTTCAGGAAGTCAAGATACCGAAGTTTTAAAATCTGCAAAATTTTCAGGGTTTTTTTCGTGGACGACGACATGATTTTTTTATTTATGTAGTAGTTGGAGGTTGAATTTTCCCAAACAAATTACAGATAAGATTTCTTCTCAAAATTTCACCCAATTTAAGAAACAAAATCAGCCGAAACGGAGTTTGAGAAGTGAAGTTATGAGCATTTTAAATTCTGGAGTTTTTTAGGGTTTTTCCAAAAAAAACGGTGATTTTCTGTCATAACTTATTGTTCTATTTTTTGAGTTTTTTCATGCTGGCTGCGGGAACGAAGAGTTCATAGGGTTATCATATGGATATTTCCTCTTAAACCCTCAAATAAATTCTACAAATTACTGAAGCATTCAAATCCCAATTGTATGACACATTGGATGCTAGATTGCATGACCTTGCAGATGGCCTCAATGATAGTTTTCGTAGTATTCAATATTCATTGGATAACCTGAAGGAGAGATTTCTTATGGTGGACATAAAGGATGAATATAATAAATAAATATATGCTTGGTATGATTTTGAGGCCGATTTTGATGATTGGTATATGGATAGTTGTCATTTATGGGATGACAACCACTTTCATATTTTATTTGATGACTACTCCACCTTCTATAGAGAATATCAATGTCCCACATCAAGAGCTAGTTACTAGTGTCCAACCTTAATATTCTACAATGGTATTGTTCCCTCCAGATTCATCTTTGATTAGCTCCCACTATTTGGATGGATATTATTATTTGGATCCACATGATAGGTGTCAATATTGGGAGCATCGTTTTTAGTTGGTTATTAAGTGTCGATATATTCCATGTGGGGTTCACATGAGAAATTGGACATGGGACCCTAGTTTACAATGGAGGTTGGATTACTTCAGCATGGTGGCTACCATTTCTCAATGGGACCCTAGTTCTCTAGTCTACTTCAACACTATGGTACACACTTATCCATGGGACCCTAGTATATGGTTGTACATCAAGCGTTGAGGACAACGCTTTCATAAGGGGTATGGAATGTAAGGTAGCTAGAGAGATAGTGTGTGTTGGGGGGGGGGGG
>ML780724.1:981538-1012883 GCA_009831015.1 Picea engelmannii
AAGAACAAGATCACTGAGAAATACACATTCACAAGAGACACAACATTTATCCTAGGAAACCCTCTAGGGGAAGAAAACCCAGCAAAAACTTCCTTATCATAAATGGCTTATACAATGTTCAATAGATAACTCAAACCAATACACATATTCCTCCCCAAGAGATGCGCCACTCTTCTCCCTCTCTCTAACTGGTAATTGCAGCTTGCCTCATAAGAGAATGAGAAAGTGAGCTGTGTGTTTGAAGTGAGGCGTTAGCCTCTTATTTATACAAGACTGGCACATGTGAAAGGTCACAACTGGCAGGGCTGACCTCTCACTCTGGGTGGGTAAACCCACCTTTAATTAATTCTGGGTCTTCCATGATAACTGTTGGGGCCGACTTCTTATTCTGCCCTTTGTAATTGTCCGATGACCAATCCACAAAAGGGGATTTGGTCCTTATACAATTACCGACATGATTAATCCACAATGGGGATTAATCCAATAACAATAATAATAATAATAATGATGACATGATTAATCCGCAATGGGGATTTAATCTAATAATAATAAGAATTCACTTCGCAGTTACATTATTTCAACACACATTAGTCCGTTTGCATGCATATTGGACATTTGACTTATTGGTATGCTCTTTGACTACTAGTTAGCCTTAGTATATATTTTGATTTGTTGGAGAGTCATAAGTTGTCATGGAGTCGGGCCCGCTTCCTCGCAGTTCTCTTTGGTTGTTACAGTTACCACCGGTTTTCAAGTTCTTTCCTTCTAAAAGGCGTAGATTTATCAAGAGTGGTACACACACATCCACTTTTCAGACTTGTGGTTCCACAAGGATGAGTACCGAGTCTAGTCTTCAGAACGCTGGGAGTTCTTCGACTCCCAATCCTACTATAGTTAATGGCACCCCTTAGACACCTGAAGTTGCTACAGTTGTTGTGCTGAAGGCTTATACCAATACTATGGCTCAGCCTGTAGTTAATGCTTCCTCTCTTGCATCAAACCCTTTTGGGGGTTTCAGTCACTCATCGAGTTAAAATGTTCAAACCATCCCTATAACTTCTAGTCCATTTTCTTATGGTATGTATAACTTCACTTCATATTTTTTGAATACCATCCGAACTGCTGGCCCTAACGCTAGCTTTGGACTTGGGGCAACTACACCTCCTTACACTCCTTTCCTGTTTGGTGGTTCTCATATACTCAAAGAGACTCCTAATGTGGGAAGTGTCCCTATTCTTAACCTTGGGTCTAACCCTTCTACAACTGGACGGAACAACCCAGCTGGCGGACAAGTTCCACCCTATATCCCTATCCCCTCAGTGCCGATTCCAACCAATACTTTTGGCATGACGAATCCTCTTCATCTGGGTTCCCACCTGGAGGAGGTCAGTATTACATTTTTGGAACTCTCCAACATGGATCTAATCTAGTTGGGGGAAATTTTAACAACCCTTAGCTTGGATCTAATCCAACATGGGGCAACTTTCATAACCCTTATTAGAACATTCCTGCTGGAATGATTCCCAATCCATATTTTACGAATCAACTTGGAGGAGGGTCTTTTAATCCCAGACAAGGTTTTGGTCCTCACCATAATCATGGATGGAATGCAGTTCCTAACAAATAATCTTTCGCGGGAGGATGGGGCTAGGTGTCGCAACCTCGTATTCCCTTTCTGGCCACGCTTAATTTTCCATATTTGTCTAAACCAATGAATTACCTGGTGAGTCATGATCCCACATGACGCCCTTTCCCTACCAAACTTCTGTCAGACATTCCAAAGTTTGAGGGTAAGAATGGCGAGGACCCTGGTGACCACGTCACTAATTTTCACCTTTGGTGCTCATCGAATTATTTGAATCATGATTCTATTAGATTACAATTGTGTCAGCACACTCTCATTGGAGTCGCATTGCAATGGTCCATTGAGCTACCTAGGGGGATGCATGAATATTTTCATCAGTTGGTGCTAGCCTTTCTCAACCACTTTCAACTTCCAATTCATTATGATGATGGCCTTGAACTTTTGTCGACTTTACGCCAGGGTATCGACACTCACATCTCGAACCATATCCAAAAATGGCGTAGGAAACGATGGTTGGTTAAGAATCCTATACCCCCGAACTTTCTTCTAGAATGGTTCCTAAAGTCTTTACATGCTCCTATTTCAAAGGAAATTGCTACT
This sequence comes from Picea engelmannii, assembly GCA_009831015.1. Lineage (NCBI taxonomy): Eukaryota > Viridiplantae > Streptophyta > Pinopsida > Pinales > Pinaceae > Picea > Picea engelmannii. The sequence continues at coordinate 983,724 of ML780724.1, forward strand.
TCTAGGGTCTTCAGTGAGGAAGAAGCTATCCTTAAAGCCCAACAATTTGATTTGATATATGCTCAGTTTGGGATTTTATACCACCTTCTTCTAGATGCACCACGAACAAATCAAGATCCTAGAAAAACTCTCAGACCTCATGCCGATGGCATTGTAGGGTCTACCAATGTAAAATCCATAGACTCAAAAACAAAGTTTGTGGAGGTCCATCCTCGTCTAGATCCTCCAAACCCACCCTATTGACGCATGCACATTCTGTGCAATCGTCGAAGAACCCAAATGGTGACCAACAACCAGATGGGAATAAAAGGAAAGGTTGAAATAATCGTAAGGGTGGGAAGAATAATAATAAACCGAAGGACAAATATAATAATGGGAAACAAAATGATAATGTTGGAGAGGGAAAGAAAGAGAAGCGTAAGGTGAATTTTCCTTGTAAACTTTGTACCAAAGACCACCTTAAACACTTATGCCCCAAACTTCCAGAGGCTGTGAGGCTTTTAAATATACCGCTCACTGTGCTGACAAACCCATTCCCACACAAACAACACTTAGCCTCGAGCTCTTCGAACCCCGAAAATGTATCCGGTGGAAGTCAAAACCTACCGTCTCAAGATGGCAAACGTGTTTGCACCAATATGGTCGATGCAAAAAATTGATATAGCCACCCCCTCTCGAGATTATAGCTCTTCAAAAGATATTACCAGCCTAGAATTTCCTCCTCCACCCCTCGAGACGAACTTATAGATAGAGAAAACAGAGCCACCACCTCGTATTACGAAAGGAGTACTCAAGCACTCTACCCACAACCCTAATGCTATATCCACCCAAAACTACTCTATTGTTGAGGATCTGGGACAAACCCCTTCTGCAATGTCATCTTTGGAGGTACTCCAAATGTGTCCATCATAGAGGAATGCCTTACTCTCTGCCTTAGGATCTCTAGAACCTTGTGGCTCAAAAGTTATCAAGTTCGATGTCACGGACGTGAAGCCTCACTTACCCTATCATGGTTCTTTTCAAATCCAAGTGGAGTATTCTAGGTATACTATCAAACAAGCGGTCATTGATGAAGGTGATGCCACTTGTGTGATGACCCTGGTTTGTTGAAAAGCTATTGGTTCTCCGACCCTTTCCATGTCTTCGAACAAGTTGATTGCATTTGACGATCATTCCTTCCATCCTTATGGTATTCTCCCCACCTTTTCGGTCCATTTAGGTGGGAATACAGTAGCGGTGGAAGTAGATGTAGTTGATGCACCTCTCGATTATAACTTGTTACTAGGTTACAATTGGACCTATGCTATGCTCATTGTCATATCGTTCATTTTCCATGTACTTTGTTTTCCTCATTAGGGGGAGATATGATGATTGACTAATTATCCTTTGCATACTCTAGTCCAAATGCATATGTTGGACCGTCGATTCCTATGATCGACAACTCAGCCAAAAACTGAGAATATCGATCTTGGAATGTATTCTTTCCTCATGGGTAATTTTGACTTCTTGGCACTGATTCATCACGTTTACGCCATGTCTAGTAGGCTTTCTTCAACCGAAAGGTCCATACCTTTCCACACTTCCTATTTTAGTGATCCATGGAAATATAGTTGCACGTTGGTATGGCTATGGCACTATCAACATCGAAGATTGTGTATCAAGCCATTCTTGACTCCTCAGTCGATCCTGATCCTGTTACCTCATAGATGGACGAGGAGGACCCCATTCTTAGGCCTGTATGGGCCACCTCGTTATCTTTTTCACATGATTTCTTATATGAGACTTCGCCTTTGGATGAAGCCATCCTCGAAGCCATGAATGGCTCTGAGAGACCTTGGGATGACATGCATCATCGATCTTATTTTCTCCCAAGTCTTGAAAGAATCGAGAAAGATGATTTTCGATCTACCTTGAGTGATATAGTCGGTCACGCCGTAGTTCCACTTGATACGCACAAAATTTATGTCAAAGGAAATATGGTGAGTATTTCTCCTACTGTACTGACCAATATATCTTGTACCCTTGGCAATATTGAGAATGTAAATATAGGTGTGGATTGCTCGCCAGAAGAGATTATGATCTACACCAACCTCTTTAATAAATTTTGAGATGTATTCACTTTCTCATACGAAGAGATGCCAGGGATCGACCCTCATATTGTCAAACATGAGATTAGGACTTATCCAGATGATAAACTTGTTTGAAAACGTCTTAGAGCTGTTAATCCTAGGAAGGCCCCGACTATTTAGGTAGAGGTGGAGAAGCTACTTAATGTTAGTTTCAACTACCTAGTTCCCTTGACCGAATGGGTATCCAACCCCGTTCTTGTGAATAAAAAGCAAGGAACCATCTGTGTGTGTATGGACTCTCGCGACTTGAACAAGACTTATCCTAAAGATAACTTCCCCACATCATTCATTGATCATATTCTCGATGAGTGTTCAGGAAGTGAAATATTTTCCTCTATGGATGGATTTTCAGGATATAACCAAATCCAAATCAAACCTGAGGATCAACACAAGACAAAATTTATATGTCCTTGGGGTACTTTTGCATACCGAAAAATGTCGTTTGGCTTGAAAAATGCCGGAGTGACCTTCCAACACACCATGACTTTCACTTTTCACAATCTCAAGAACATATTCAAATCTTACCTCAATGATCTTGCTGCTCACTCTCGCAAGAGAGTGGATCATGTTACGAACCTTCATCTAGTTTTTTAAAGATGTTACTATAGAATCTGGTTAAACCCTCACAAATGCATTTTTTGCGTTAAGTCTGGCCATCTCTTAGGATTCCTAGTTTCCAAGACTAGGATCATGGTAGATCCTCTTAAGGTTGAGGCAATAATTCAATTTCCTTCCCCGTGCATGATTAGACAACTTCAAGGTTTACAGGGGAAAGCTAATTGTCTGCGTTGGTTTATAGTGAATTATACCAATATCACCAAGGGTATCAAGCACCTATTGAATAAAGACACTCCTTTTATTTGGGATGAGTGAGCCCAAGAGTCTTTCGACGCTTTAAAGAAAGACTTAGTATCAATCCCTTTGCTAAAATCTCTTGATTACAGTAGAGATTAGTTGTTGTATATTTCTGCATCTGAAGAAATGATTAGTATGGTTCTAGTTCAGGAGGATGATGAGCTCCATGACCACATCATCTACTATCTTATTCAAAATTTATTCATACCTGAGTGTAATTACTCTTACGTTGAAAAGATAGCTTTGGCTGCCATTCACACAGTCCAACATTTACAACACTATATATTTCTTTGCAAGACTATTGTGGTTTCCGATGCCAATCTGTTTCAATACGTCCTCACTAGGCATATCATAGGCAAGAAATATAATAAATGGATTGTCATCTTGCAAGAATTTGATCTTGACTTTGCTTCGGCCAAGTCCAAAAAATCACTAGTTTTTGTAGATTTAATATCCAATTTTCCACGATTATATGAGGATGCTATCCATGTCTATTCATTTGCAGATGAACACATTTTCCTTACCTCGTCGTCTGACCCCTTGTATGGAGACATTGTTTTATATCTTCAAACCTTAAAGTTTGCTCAACATCTCTCATGAGATGATTGACGATGTGTTAGATAACAAGACAAAAAGTATACTATCGTCGATGACACTTTGTATCTCCAAGGAATAGATATTATCTTACGTCGCTTCTTAACTCATGAGGAAGTTGAGTCAGTCCTAAATGATTGCCACAAAGGGGCTTGTCATGGTCATCTATCCGGGCTTGTGACAACCCAACAAATCTTGTGAGTTGGTTAGTTCTGGCCCACCATATTTAAAGATTGCATTGAAGTGGTTAAGAAGTGTCACCCCTACTAGGTGTTCACTCGAAAAATGTGCTCACAACCAGCCCCCCTTCACCCAGTCATTACCGTCGGTCACTTCACCAAGTGGGGGGTATATTTCATCGATTGAAACCCAACTTCGGCTGGGGCGCATCAACACATTATCATGGCTATCGACTACTTTACCAAGTGGGTTTAAGCCATGCCTACCGTAAAATCCAATGGGAAGACTGCAACCTTCTTCGTGTTCAACCAAATTATCGCCCGATTTGGTATCCTGAGTGAGATTGTAACTGATCATGGAAGTCACTTTTAGAATGAAATGATGGTAGAACTAGCATCCAAGATGGGGTTTAGACATGGTCACTCATCTCCTTATTACCCCCAGGAAAATGGGTAAGTAGAGTTCATTAACAAGTCTCTCAAGACCATTTTGCAAAAAACTGTCAGCCAGAGTAATTTCGATTGGCACATCATGTTATATCCCTCACTTTGGGCATACCAAACCTCGGTCAAGATTGCTACCGGTTTTTCCCCTTTTCAGTTAGTACACGGTGTGGAGTCGATACTTCATGTTAAATGTGAAATCCATTCTGTCAAGTTAGAAGTCGATCTCCTACCTGACACTTCATATTTAGAGCGATGCATCGTGCACCTAGAGAGTCTTGACAAGAAGCATCGAGATTCCTTTACGGATATCAAAGAAAACAAGAAATGTGTCAAGGTTCAGTACGACAAGTTTTTTTGTCCCTGGTTTATTTTGAGGGTGACTTGGTCCTCTTGTATGACCAAGCCAAAGAACCTCTAGGGGAAGGCAAGTTTAAACCCATGTGGCACGGTCCTTATATTGTACGACGTGTTCTAGAAAAAGGATCCTACTAGTTGGAAGATTATGAAGACAATAAACTGGCCGAGCCCAGAAATGGGCTCTACTTGAAAAGGTATTATGATTGAGCCCTAGGCTTGGGTGAAACCCTTTGTATACTAATGTAAATTTGGTGTATGTACATATTTATCACCTTTTCTTTTTGTCTTTGTCTTTCTTATCGAGTTTTCCCTTTTTGTTGGTAGATGTCAACGTAGTCTTCCGTCTACCTAGGATTCATAGATGGAGCTAGTCGTCATACATGGAACTCGGCTTCCACCACTTGGGTGATTTACTCACCCGATGGTTTGCTGGTGGCTTTAGGTGGAGTATGCCTAGGGCCATCCATGAAAAATGTGGCCGAATATAGCATCGTCATAGAACTTTTGCGCGATGCCATCTCACATGATATTCACTCTCTAGAGGTTCACCTGAATTCTCAGTTAGTAGTATGTCAGTTGAATGGCCGTTACCGTGTGCATGATCCTACATTACTCCATAGATTCCTATGGGTATGTATTTTAGAACATCAATTTGATTTTAATACATATTTTCACATCCCTAGAAGTTCTAATCATGTATCTGATGCCTACACTAATTATGTTCTAGACTGGAATTGGTCACATTAATAATGTAAATAAAACCATTAAATCAATGTACGCATTGTAACATATGAGTAAATATGAATATCCCTCTTTATATATTTCAAAAATATATGGTGTTTATATTACAAAATTGGGGCTAAAACCCTCAAAATACATATACAACCGATTTACACATCCCATGACATCTATGCCTATGGCACCAGTTATGCATCATGATAGAAAACCATGGTGTTTGTGAGAGGTCGGAAGAGTCGTACCCATGCTCTAGGTACACCAACAACCTGTCGCTGCATGGCTTTAGGTAGATCCTCTACCTGAACCATATGAAATCTCTGTGTCAGACGAGATAGGTTTCCCTACACGTTCTATAGGACTCTCTCTGCTTCTCCTCCCATTTTCTGATCTCCCCGATGCCTCCATCTATGTTGTAATAATCCCTCTATCAGTTGTAGACCCACATCTGCAATCACAAGTATCTAGTTAATATTCAAACACCATCCAAAAATACTTTTGTTTCCTTAAATACAAAAATAAAAAAAATGAAATATGTAAAAATGTTTTACCTATGGTGCCATAAGCGTCCCCTAGTGGAATCGACATATCTAGGTCTCCTTTGAAATCAATCCCCACATAGGGATAATTGTCCAGAGAAATGATTTGTCTTAGCCACCAGAATAAAAAATCATCATTGTAGGGTGTCAACACCCTACCTCCTCCTTGTCGTTTCATGACTTCAATCCACTATGCCATAGCTGGATCACGTGGTCCCCTAGGAAGGATCTCCACTCTAGGTCCCAGACCTGGGACCCTCTCGAAAAAGAAGTTGCAAAGGATAGAGGCAAACCCGGAGTTTCTATTACCCCCCTTCTTGAACTCTGTCAACTGACCTTTCATATTCGTCAGCAATGAGGTACACCAATCATAGACAGTGGGCCTCACACACTCCAATGCATAAAACATAAGTGGTCTCAATGCTTGATGCAGCGAGGATGATATTATGATCCTGGTAAGCATGAGCACAATAATCTTTAGGCTAAGGCTACCTATAGCCCGGATGGGGATTTGAATTCCCACCATGGGAGTCCCTGCAACATAGTGGGCCTCAATGTACTCCTCAACCTTCATCCCACTCCTTGCCCCCCACAACTTGAGGTCCACAACCTATCCTCAACGTGAAATTTTGGTCAAGAAGTAGATGTCCTCTACTTCGATCCTTAATGGTTGTCCATCAAGGATAAATATCTCGCTATCAAGATCCTAATAGCCCACCAGCATGTCCAACAACCTTAATTGGGCCATCTTCCCTTTGAGAGCCCAAAACTTATACAAACCACATCTTTTTAGAGCCACTTGAGCCACCGGATCTTGATCCACTGCTGCATCTACCTCCTCATGCTCTCGCTCTCTCTATTCCAACACCATCCTACAAAAAAAAATTCATTTTTGAGTTAGAAACCCTTCTTTTTTTCGATTTGCATACGTATACACGGTTTATACACAAACAATCGTGGGTAGGGCCTGATATACGCCCCTTGTGGTTCACACGTGTGCGTATATCTAGTCGTATACGCGACTTATTCAGAGAAACCCACGTATACCGAAAACTCCAAATTGCACCCTAAAAAACTAAAAAAATTGAACCTAATTCAAAAATGTAAACATTGAATTTGAAAATGATGGGATGAAGAGTTACCTGATCTAGATGATTCATTATTATGTTGCCTATCACTCCCGCAATAGTCGTTTGAATCCTAGAGGTGTTTTAGTCCAAATTGCACCGTTTGGGTAAAAATGAAAATGATACAATAATTTTTTATTTTATTACTATTTATAAGCTATTTTTACCCACTTGATATAGTTTTACACTATTGTTTCACCTAACAGACTAATTCAAGAACGGTTTTAAGCTGGTTTTTGTAGTTGTGACTCAATTTTCTTGCGGATTTCAACATCATCGTTGATCGTTCATCTCCTCCGGTAGGTATATTCATAACCTAGCATATAGGATAGGTATCTACTCCATTGTTCATTTTTTCATTATCCTTCAACTATCTCTTTTACGCCTTAGGTACGAACCCATTTATTGTGATGCATAACTCCCCATATTCTATTAATAGCATCGTTAGTAAATGGTAGAGACTTACCAAACATGGGTACCTTAGCTAGAACCTCTTTGTCCTTTGGTGCCCATGCCAAGTTTTATCTTAGGACTGGGAGTCCATTATAATTCAATACATGACTGTATGATGATCCTCATTTCTCATTCATGCACATGGGGCCTTTTTACCCACAGACTCCCAAAAATGAGTCTCAGTTAAGCTCTTTAACGACTTGTCCAAAAACTGAAAAGATCGTCGAGTGATTTGTCTCTTTCACACTCATTAAAGTTGGATTTGAAAGGTCATGAGTCTTAGTTAATCTCTTTTCCAACTCTCTACCAAAAATTGAAAAGATTGCTGAGTGAACTTGTCTTTTTCACACTCCTAAATTGGATTTGGAAAGACGTCTATTTGGCACAAGTTTACCCCCTTTTCACACCAAGTAGACTAAAAGATATAAAAAAGGAAATTTTTTAGCGTTAAGTTGTGATTGCACCTCATTCCCTCGCTTGCAGTGTTGAGCCTTTAGTCAGTTCTCACTTTGTGTTATAAATCATTTCCTAAGCAGTTTTCATCGTCAACCAAGCAGAGCCTTATTTATATCCTTCGCAATTTGACACCCTATACCTTGGAGGGAACATCACCCCAAGTTTCAATCTCCCACATGAATTTCCTTGCATTAAGCATAGGTACGTTCCACTGCTCGAACTAGTTTTTCTTACTTGCAACACTCTTTCCCTCCTATGTATCATAGCATTCATTTGTTATGAAAAACAAAAAAATACGAGCAAGAAAGGAGTACTATATTGTAATTGGTAGAAGTTGTGTCACCTTTGAACAAAGCACAAAGTTATTGAGTCCTTGTGTCATCATAATTTTGGGTTTAGCATGGCCTTAGGAAGTTGATCTCGCTACAGATGTTTCTCTACCAACTGGTTACTCTTCCAATCCCTATAGAGAATGTTATTGATACCTCCTGCATCTAATTGTCACATCATTGAGTCCATGCTGTGAGAGTCCACTATTTGCCTCATGCTCTTGTTCAAAGGAAGTCTATCAACCTATATTGGCCACTCCACAAAAATATTGAATTTTCATGTTGGACATACCCTCAGTTTGTCACAGAATCACATGATACTTTGGTCTCATCATGCACCCTGGCCCTACTTCCATCATTAGTAGGTCACCTTGAACCAAACAATTGACATTTCATCATTGGTCATTGACTGGGTGGTTTCCCTTGTGTTCGATGACAAGACATCTATTCACACTTTGGGATTCGTACAGTGTCTTGGATTCCATTAGCCTTATTGGTGGTTTCCTCACCTTTGTCATCATTTTTTCATCATTGGATTCTATTCAGAGGGTCATTTTCATGTACTACTTGCATTTGGCACATGCAAAAGATGCACAGGGTTATTGGTTCATGAACAAGTTCTTCATCTGATATCCACCAAATCATTTAGCTCCTGATTTGTTCCTCGTAATGACTAATGAGAGATGCCTCAATGCTATCCTTTTAATGGGTCTCTTTCCATCGAATTCAAATCATTTATTCTAGACATGGGACCTAGAGTTTATGAGTGCCTTGAGGCTTGCAGTCATTAGTGCCAGGATCTCTTGCCATTGACATATGGGAATACATCAATGTCTCTTGATCAATGGATTTCTCAAGTGTTCGACATCGACTCCTATTTCACACTTGTAGGAATGTACTTGGTGCCTTGATACCTACTTTCATTATTGGTAGGTTTTCTCGTGTTTGTTAACGGTATACCTCAATGACCAGTAATCAAACAATGTCTCATCATGTTCGACCTCAACTCCTTTATTCACATGATTTAGACTTGCACCTTTGGCGGATAGTGTAGAATACTTGAAGACATCACTACGAGGCCACAACTTTCCTGAGTTGTTGCTTCCCCTTCATTGGACCAGTACCTAATTGACTTCAGTGATCATGGGAGATCAGATTGTACTCTGTGGTATACATATATCTTCAGATTTATTTTGAGACTGGTTTCACTAGGCCTTTTTCATGACTATGACAACCTTTGGCATGTAACCGCATTTGTATTTGCCTATTCATGGCCATGCATACTTGTTTGGTATATTTTCCACATGGATATGCATTGTATTCTTAGCACCCATGTATGCAAAGTTAGTACATAATGTAATGAGCAATTGAGTTTGTCCATCTAGTTCTCTACCACTCCACTTCTGGGTTATTTATAATGTAATTCAGCCATCGTAGATACTCCTCTGATCTCACACATTAGAGGGCATCTGTTATAGCAATATTTGCCTCACCATTGCTATCTTACACAGAGGGCCTTTTTTCATTTCCCTATGCAGACTTATCATCCCTTTTTGATGAATCTGGAGATAAAAATATACATTTTTTCACATATATTCTCCCTATCAGTTATACAAGATGTGTATATGCTTGTTGCTCCACTACAACTCATGTATATTAGGAATTGTGCTAGAAAATACAAAATGAGGTCGGGTTTCGATGTCATGACAGAATATCTCTGATCCTTGGCCTTCCATATACTAGAAACATTCTGACTTGGCCCTTCAGTTGCATTCTGAAGGCTATAAGTGCAAAATTTCAAGCTATGGAAAAGAGGAGAAAGCATTCAACTTTGAGAGCAAAGTTACTTCGAAGAAATTACTTCATATTGAGTCTACATCCCTTTGTCCCTCAAGTATGAACACAATGTTCATCCCCCAAGCTCTTTCCCTATTGTTGAGAGGACCTCATTACCTCTTTCCTATGATATTGCCTTTGGTGGAGGATTGAAGTGGTGGAGACCCAGTTGGAAGGAACTTGGTTTCTTGGTTTCGAACTATGCCGACATGGAATTCTATAATGTTGTCACTTTTGTTGTTCAATTATAAATACAAATACTCCTTTACCGTCCTATTGGTATATTTCAAATATATGATTATTATCCATGGGTTTGTTTGTAATGTTTATTAATGGATTATGTTATCTGATGTTCTAACCCCTTTTATATTATCACTATGTATTTTCTTTTCTTGTTTGTAGAGAACTTCTTGTAGGTATAAATCTTTGGGTCAAAGTGCTCAACGGTGGAATATCATCAAACGTTGGATCGAGGTAGGCCTCTTGCTTGTATTGCACATTAGTTTATCTAGCATATGTTGGAATTGAATTGATTTCTACAGTCATACCTGTCTGTTGTGGTTTACCCTTGGCCATAGAGAGTTTTTCCCTTGTAACAATAGTTAGTAATAATATATGTAAGATGAATTCTTAGAAGGTTCTACTTCTATAAGATTCCTGCTCTAAAATGTTCTTAGGTGATGGTAGTACTATATAAAGGGGTTCAAACAATGTAATGGGATATGAAGAGAAGTATTGTATTTTGAGATGAACCTCATTAGGAGGAAGCCCCCTCGAAGATGCAAGTGAATGGGAGAGGATCCCTTCCATAATATGATCCATTGTATGGTGTTTCCCTACCTCAAGGGTTTCGATATAGTAAAGTGGTGGTTTTCTATATGGTTTCATATATATTGTGTGGTGATTGTATTCATATATATTTGGATCTATTGTGATATTTTTGTATTTAGTATTTGGTTCTTAACAGAGTTTGAGAGATACCTAACTTATGATCTCATGAGAAGTGGTATTGAGGACATTGAAGGCATCAAACTTATGATCTCATAAGGGAAATAATCAGTGAGGCATAGTTATTTTGGTTGTGAATTATTTGAGCAAGGGGTTGGACAAGGAGAGCCTGGTGAGGCTGTTGCAACTTCATCAAAGGTCTATAAGTATTGCTATCAAGTTCTCATTAATACATGTGCTTGGATTGTTTCTTTCAAGGTTGTGTATGCCTACATGAACTTGTATTTGATAGATAGATATAGTTTTGAATTAATCATGGTAGAATAGGAAGTTGTTTTGTCTTTTCTATTATTGGATTGCAAGACTTGTTGAAGAGATTGGGGATCAAGGTTCAACTTGGACTGGGCAAGGAAAAACATCGTAAAAAGGTACATATTATTCCTTTTCTCTATTTGATTGACTTATCTAGGTTTAAAAGGATGTCAGTGACCACAATTAGAGCTTTCTGTCTTGATCTTAGAGATTTAGGGTTCAAGAGGAAATCCACTTGTCCGCAGGGGGATTTTCCTGTAATAGTAAGCTCGGACAATGAATAAACATTTGAGAAACTATTTCAGAGCTTATTTTAGAAAGAGAGCACTAGTTGGGCCCTTTCCATTCCTTTTTGAGGATATTATCCAAGGTTAGTAATTTATTGTTTAAGGTGAGCCACATGGTAATATTGCATCTAGTTGGGGCATTGATTTTCCACATTTTACCCCACCACCATTTTTTTTCTCCCAAATAGTGGAAATCAGTCCAAGCTTTGTAACCAAGTTTTTCTATGAAAGTTTTGTTCTTAACATTTTTCATCCAAACAAAGGAGACTTTGTGTTTTCATCTAAAAGAATGTGGTTTTCGCTTAATTTCCCACATAGGAGTTTCATTTATCATGAATATCATTAGAGAGATTTAAAACAACAACAAAGATCCATCTGTGGTGACCTCTTGGTTGCGGGAAGATAGTTTTGGCATTTTAAAGGAAAAAGATCTCATGGTATTCTAAATCTTCAATCAAACAATGGGAGAGTGAATAGTTGTCCTCGATTCCTAGCCAAGTATCTTTCCCTATTCTAATGCTTCTACCATTTCCTATTTTACAAGCATTCCATGGTCCCACCAGGGGGAAGGATTTGACTAACGCTTTCTAGACTATTCATCCTTTATTTGTTTTAAAGGGGGATTGAAACCATTCGTGGATAGAATGTTTAGGGAAGTGTTTTGACGAAATAAATTTTGTCCAAAGAGAATCACCCACAGTTAACCTCCAAATATTTCTTTCTGCAAGGGATTGAGAAAAGAGGTGCATATATTTTATCCCCCATCCTCCTAACTCCTTTGGGGCAGCTATCGAGAACCACTTTTCTAGGTAAGGGCATTTTTTTATGTCTAGTCCACATGAAACAAGAGTATATGCTTTGAATCTTTTTGAGTACCGTTTTACGCACAACCATAATGGTATTCCAATACATTGGTAATCCTTGGAGCACTGATTTCAAAAGTACTAATCTGCCTCCTCTAGAAAGGAGATGGTGAACCCATAGTGAATTTTTGGCGTCCACTTTTCATATGAGTCAATCCCAATACATTACTCTATAGTTGTCTGGTTTCAGTGCAAATCCAAGGTATTTAAAACCTTCATCCATAGTCTTGGCTTGCGTAGGGAGGAACATGAGAATCTCATTTCGAACTTGCTCCGAGAAATTTGAAACGATGATACAAGATTTATCGAAGTTAATGGGCATCCCTGTTGCTGTGCAAAAATGGTCTAGGAATTCCTTAAGGGACTTGGAATGGTGAATGATTCCCTTTATGCTACAAAATATATCATCAACAAATTGCAAGTGGGATATTTCTTCTCTGTCAATCACCTTTATTCCTTTGAGAACATCATCACATTAGGCCTCATTTAGAGGCCTTATTAAGGCTTCTACAATAATTAGAAACAAAAATGGGGAAAGAGGACAGCCTTGTATTATTCCTCGAGAGGATTTGAAAAACCTCAAAGGGGCACCATTAATTAAGGCAACGAAGGAGACACTCCGCCAAAAACCCCTGATCCAATTTATGGAGTTGAGGTTTAATCCTAGTTGGAGCAAGGCTAGCCTAAGAAACCTCCAATTGACCCTATCATATGGTTTTGTAAGGTCCAATTCGAGGTGGGTCACTTTCAATTTTTTTTTCTTGACAGAGTGCAACATTTCTTGAGCCACTGTGACCGTATCATGTATTTGTCTGTTGTGCAAGAATATAAATTTTTCTTCTCCAATGAACTCACTCATTATGGTTTTAACTGGTGATCGATCATGTTGGAAATGATTTTATAAATTACATTGTAGTAGGAGATAAGTCAATAGTCACTAAACGAGTCTCCCTTTTAATTCTTCGGGATAAGGCATATGAACTTAGAGTTGAAGGAGTTGATTACTCTACCATTTTTTTTGGATCCAATAACTAATTTTAGGAGATCGTTCTTGATTAGGTTGTAAAAATATGTGAAAAACTCGATCATGAAACCATCCAGACCCAAAATTTTTCCATTTTTCATTGAGAAAAGTGAATCATGAATCTCTGACTCAGTGATTTCTGCCTCCATTGATTTGTTCACTTCCTTCATGAAAATAGTTGGAAATTCGAAGACTACTGAGAGAATTTCCTGGATTGGACATCCTTCAGGTGGATAGAATTGGGATTCGAAAAAAAGCACCCCCACCTATTATTTTTTCTTAAAAAAGCTAATTGTGACTCCTTCAACATTTTTGATATCTCAAATCATATTGATTTTCTTTTGATAGTTGGCGTATTGATGAAAAAACCTTGTGTTATTGTCTCATGCCTCCAACGACAATGCCCTATTTTTCAACCTACCGGAAGCATCCTACTTTTCCAACCAGTCTCACTTGTGGGCCTCCAGGGATTTAATATCCTCTAGTTGATCTTGGGAGGGATGATTGTTGTCATTGGAGATGTCATTTTTGATTTCAATTATTTCTCTATGGGAACGAGCTTTATAGATAGGGATCCATTTTTTGATTGCTCATTTGACCTTGGTAATATTCTCTGCCATTTTTTTCATCATAGAATTGGGGTTGGAGAGAACCAAAATTTTCCATTCCGAGAGGAACATAATTTTTAAATCCTCTTCTACTAGCCACATTTTGTTTATTTTCAAGGGAATTGGTGGGGAGACGTCATCAAAACATATCTAGAAAGCTATATGGTGATGATTTGATAGACCCCCTTCTGTTACTAATTCTCTTACTTGAACTCTGATTTCCAATAAATCTTCTAAGACTAAGAATCTATCTAGTCTCTTGGCCACAACATCATTTCCCGATCTTCCATTCCTCCAAGTTTAAGTCATTTTGAGGGGTTCTATGTCATCCAACTTATGTTTTTCCATTAGTGAGAGGAATAAATCCCACTACCCATAAATTCTTGGGTTTGAGTGCCAAACCTCTCTCAATGAAAGGGTAAAATTGAGGTCCCCTCCAATTAGAGAGAATGAACTGCTTAATTCTCATGTAGAAGATAGTTCCTCCTAGAAGGGGATTCAATTAGCGTGAGGTCCATAAATATCTACAAAGTTTATTGTTTCGTCACTATTTTTTTGATTTAGACAAACTACAATGGCTGACCTGAAGAAGGTAGAGCTTTGAGCCAGGAATTCAAGGCTCCATCTTGTAATTAATCCACCAGGAAACCTATTTTCACCATTTATGCATAAAGAACATTTATTTATACATGACCGTAGGGAGGTCCTATATTTGTCCCCATTGGACATCATTTCTTGGATCATCACAATATTTGGTTTACGGTTACAGAGTAACCTTTTGAGGGCTAATTTTTTTTCAGGGTCCCCCTACCCCTCTGGCATTAAAGGTGTCAATGTTTCATCTAAACCTGAACAATAGATCTAGCTAAAGAAAGCACAAACAAATATTATTAAGAAAGGAAGAGAGATTCAATATGGAAGAATGAGAAAATATATTCACACTACTCCAATGAGTTGATCAATGAATGATGATTGATACAATGATGATTAATATGATACAATGAATGAGTGGAATATACTCATATATATGAAAGAACATTCCATAATTAAGAAAATAAATCAAACAGTTAGATTTCCTTAGGAATGCATGCATGCATAATAGTGATGGTCTAAATAGAAAGTCTAAAATAGAACTAGTCAGTTAACTCCCACTGAACTAGTGTGTCAAAAATAGAAATTTCTCCAACACTACCCTTGAGCATCACTATGGAGTAAAAAATGAGTCCCGACAACTAGGCCATATTAGGTAATCATATACAATGCAACTAATGAACACTAAATAAAAATAAGGAAAGAGGGAAAACCGTGTGAGAACACCCCCACCCCGCCCCCCCTGATAACAATCTCCAAAACCAAGAAAAAATTACAAGTCAATGAAGCATGATCTGATGATGACATATCATAATATACTTCAATGAGTGTGATGAAGCTGAAATGTTGTAGCTGATACTAGTTGAAAACAATAAGATATATCCAAACATTAATGCTCTAGCTTACACCAAGATGGTCGGACTAGTCAAAGCGCTTCCAAAACATAGAAGCAGACACCATAAAAGTCATCAAAATAGTGGTGAATGGAACTATAAAGGAGACATAATTAGTCAAGTCAAGAGAAATGACAATGGTTCCCATGTATCATGGATGAAAAACATCTGTAATGTGTCCTCAAAGATTTTCTCAAATGATTCCATCACCAATCATCAAGCCAACCACAAAAAATCCTCAGACTTGGTACCTTGCTAAGATGTTGTATATGCCTCTTCATCAATGAGTTGAAATAATAGGAACTGACAAAAGTTTGAGTATACCTGAAAGGAAGACAACATTGTCTCTGATCATGATGTCGAGGATGTCAATATGTTGGGGATGTAGACCCACTACTATAAATCCTTGTAATTTGCTCCAATTTTTGCTCCCTTTTTTGCTTCCAAAGTTGGTTTTAGTGTATTTTTCTTCATTTTTTTTGAAAAATATGGTGCTATTTACCAGGATCAAGCTATTTATGGCCAAAAATTCCCCCCCATTTAGCATCAGAAATTGCACCCCATTTAGCACCGAAAATTGTACCCCCTTTAGTACTAGAAATAATGCCCCATTTAGTGTTGGAAATTGCACCCCAATTAGTGCCAAAAATAGTGCCCCTTATCGTCCTAATTAGCACCAGAAATTGCACCAGAAGTAGTGTCGGATGTAGCCAGATTAGACTAAATAGTTAATTAGTTGAGGTATTGGGGGTTAATTGGATAGGGGCTTTGAGGATTATGGGATTTAGGGATTTGGGGTATAGGTATTAAGGGCTAATGGGTTAGGGGTTAGGGTTTAAGGGATTAAGGATCAAGAGCTAAGGGATTTGACACTTATGGGTTAGGTAGTTTAATGGTTAATGGCTTAGGGATTATGGGATAGGGGATTAATGTTTAAGTGATTAGGGAATAAGGGTTTATGGATTAATGTATTGGGTATTAGTGTTAATTTTTTAAGGGTTGATGGATTAGGGGTTAGGGGATTTAGGGATTTTGTGTTAAGGGATTATTGATTAACTAAGGTTGATGACTTAAGGGTTAATTAGGGATTATGGCTTAAGGCTGCTTTAAGGACCAATGGATCAGGGGTTAGGGGAGTTAGGAATTTGTCAGAACTCTCTTGAAATTTCATGGAACGTCTTCCAAAATGTCAATCACCACTTTCGCACGATGAGCAATGAATGGGGACAACTTTGAAATTTCTTCAAATTGTTCCTGTATGCATTGAAATTTGACATGGTTAGACTAGACACATGCCTTGC
Organism: Picea engelmannii; assembly: GCA_009831015.1. Taxonomy (NCBI): domain Eukaryota; kingdom Viridiplantae; phylum Streptophyta; class Pinopsida; order Pinales; family Pinaceae; genus Picea; species Picea engelmannii. The sequence continues at coordinate 1,000,587 of ML780724.1, forward strand.
CGATATGAGAGGGTTTCAATACTCAAGGATACCTGATGTCTCCACATAATCTTTGAGATCGTCCATGTTTTCATTAACGTTCAACATGCATCTGTCATCATCTGTCATTCACATCTACAGAATGTTTTTCAAAACTCTCTTGAATTGTCATGGAATGTCTTCCAACATGCTAATCACCAATGTCATCCACCAATGTCACATGATGAGGAGTGAAAGGGGTTTAGCATCGTATGTGACTAAATAGTTAATTAGTTGAGGTGTTGGGGGTTAAGTGGATAGGGGCTTTGAGGATTATGGGATTTAGGGATTTGTGGTATAGGGATTAAGGGTTAATAATTAGGGGTTATGGTTTAAGTGATTAAGGGTCAAGAGATAAGGGATTTGGCACTTATGGGTTAGGTATTTTAATGGTTAATGTATTAGGTATTATGGGATAGGGGATTAATGTTTAAGTTCTTAGGGCATAGGGATTTATGGATTAACAGATTAGGAATTAAGGTTTACATGTTTAAGGGTCGATGGCTTGGGGGTTAATGGATTTAGGAATTTTGTGTTAAGAGATTAGTGATTAACTAAGGTTGAGGGATTATGGATTAAGGCATTAAGGGTAAAATTCTTAGGGTTTAGGTAGAAATTTGACATGGTTAGAAGAGACACATGCCTTGATGTTATGTGAGGGTTTCAAGATTCAAGGGTGCCTGACGTCCCCACATAATATTTGACATCCACCATGTTTGCATGAACCTTCATTATGTGGCCTAATAATGTTAATCATTCATCATTCCCATCTATAGAATCTTGGTCAAAACTCTCTTGAAATGTCATGGAATGTCTTCCGACACACTCATCTGCAATGTCATCAACTAACCCAAAACAAATGCAATGGTATATGAAAATGGTATGTTATGGTATGCATTGGTATTGGCATTGGTATGCAATGGGACCCTAGAATAGTTGTTTTTTTACTCTAAGTGACTCCTCCTACCCAAAGTTTTTCTCATAGGATGAAGTTTCATGTATCCCTACTCAACACAAAAGCCTAATCCACAACTATTCTACCTAATTATAATTATGAATAGGTAACATTAGCAACCTCTTATAGGTTTTCCATGAGTGGCTACAAGTGAGAAGTTCTTGTGATACCTACGATAGATAGAGAAACATTATTAGAGCCCTCCCTAGAGGTTCCCTAATTATTTTGAAAGGGGATTTCACCTTGGATGATAACTTTGTGGGGTTACTATAAATATCTCCCATATCTTCACTAGTTTTATTCATTCCCTCACCATCGGCCCAGGTTGAACTTTGGAAGGGATTTTTTTATCTCCTTACTAATTGGACCTTGGTATTTAATAATTTTCCTCTATCATTTGAAGGAATGTGTTCGCTCATTGTCTTTTCAAAGTTTTTCTGTAGTGGTTTGTTGATTGATGTCACACTTAGAAATCTAAATGTATTGTTTTGATTTTCAAATCTTTACAATCTTCAACTTAGTTTAGACCATTTAAAAGTGGTTTATCAGTCTTCTTATCATTCTAGGAAGAACCAAGGTATTCCTCCTTGATTCATTTTGGGGTTACCTCCAACAAGGTTGAGACTTGAAGTTCTTGATTCCTCATAAAGTGAACTAGTATAAGCAACAAATGCTTTGAATATCCCCATAGGAGGGGATGAAGACAATGTGAACCCTCTAGTTGGAAAAAAGAATAAGAAGAGGAATTTTTGTGGGGTATTGTTGACATCCCCCTAAGAATATATGATTTTCCTCCTCCTCCTCCTCCTTAAGGAAATTTGATCCTCCAACTATAGAGAATATTGATAATTGTCCTCTGGCCAATTACAATCATTTACTCACTCATCTAGTGGATATTATTCTTGTCGAAGTGGGTGAGTTACCTCCCAAACACATTGTTTATTACTTTTTTCACAATCTTCCATAATTTGTGCTAAATGATTTGAAACTTTCACCCCAAATTGATTACATTTTCTATCAATAGTCGACGCTAAATGTAGTGCTAATGGCTCCCAATTAGCAACCTCTTATAGGTTTTTCATGAGTGGCTACAAGTGAGAAGTTCCTGTGATACCTACGATAGATAGAGAAACATTATTAGAGCCCTCCCTAGAGGTTCCATAATTATTTTGAAAGGGGATTTCACCTTGGATGATAACTTTGTGGTGTTACTATAAATATCTCCCATATCTTCACTAGTTTTATTCATTCCCTCACCATCGACCCAGGTTGAACTTTGGAAGGAATTTTTTTATCTCCTTACTAATTGGACCTTGGTATTTAATAATTTTCCTCTATCATTTGAAGGAATATGTTCTCTCATTGTCTTTTCAAAGTTTTTATGTAGTGGTTTGTTGATTGGTGTCACACTTAGAAATCCAAATGTGTTGTTTTGATTTTCAAATCTTTACAATCTTCAACTTAGTTTAGACCATTTGAAAGTGGCTTATCAGACTTCTTATCATTCTAGGAGGAACCAAGGTATTCCTCCTAGATTCATTTCAGGGTTACCTCCAACAAGTCATAGACTTGAAGTTCTTGATTCCTCATAAAGTGAACTAGTATAAGCACCAAATGCTTTGAATATCCCCATAGGAGGGGTTGAAGACAATGTGAACCCTCTAGTTGGAAAAAAGAAGAAGAAGAAAAAATTTTGTGGGGTATTGATGGCATCCCCCTAAGAAGAGATGATTTTCCTCCTCCTCCTCCTCCTTAAGGAAATTTTGATCCTCCAACTATAGAGAACATTGATAATTTTCCTATGGCCAATTTCAATCGTTTACTCACTCATCTAGTGGATATTATTCTTGTAGAAGTGGGTGAGTTACCTACCAAACACATTGTTTATTCCTTTTTTCACAATCTTCCATAATTTGTGCTAAATGATATGAAACTTTCACCCCAAATTGATTACATTTTCTGTCAATAGTCGACGCCAAATCTAGTGGTAATGGCTCCCAATTTAGCGTCGACTATTCAAAAAAAAAATAAAAAATTGAAAGACCCCATGTAAAACAAAAAGAAAACCATTAACAATGTGCATTCAATAATTTTTGGGAAATATGTAATTTCCCCATTGAGATTTCAAAAATTAAAACACCCCATGCAAGGAAAAACAAACGATTAACAATGTGCATTCACGGATTTTCCTCCAACTATAGAGAAAATTGATAACTATCCTCTAGCCAATTTCAATCATTTAATCACTCATATAGTGGATCTTCTTCTTGTCAAAGTGGGTGATTTACCTCCCAAATACATTGTTTATTCCTTTTTTCACAATCTTCCATAATTTTTTATAAACGAGGCACAATTTGTGCCGCAAATTGATTACATTTTCTATCAATAGTCGATGCTAAATCTGGTGCTAATGGTGCCCAATTTAGTGCCGACTATTCAAACAAAATAAAACAAAATACCCCACACACAATAAAAGGAAAACCATTAACAATGTGCATTTAGAAATTTTTGGGAAATATGTAATGTCCCCATCGAGATTTCAAAAATTAAAATATCCGCACAATGAAAAGAAAACCATTAACAATGTGCATTCATGAATTCTTGGTCGCTGAAGAGTTTCATGATTTCCAACTGAGTTTGGGTTGAGAGGAGGTCAAATTTTTTGTGTTGGATAGCATACTCTCAGTTATGGACGTTTCTAGTGGGGGGAAATTTGGGGTGTGTTGGGAACATATCTTTCGTGGAGAGGTCGAGTTTACCCACCAGAAACCGTATTACACATGAGGGGAGCACTGACTCTACAAAAATAATGGTATTCACCTCTAGTATGGTATGCTTCATTTATGGCTAGTATATTAGAGTGGGAAAGCCGACTTGATAAAGGCTATCCCATCCAATCCCATTCCAATGACAAAGGATACAATGAACACAACAATAGAGAAAATGGTGAAGGTAACATACTAGAGACTTAATGCTCTGCATATCACCTCCACTACTACAAATTTTGTGGCTATGGCCAAGTTTGGGTGTTCTCCTTTAGTCTGGGTGCCTCTATCATTAGTTGGGTGAAATCTCTTGTGGCTAGGGTTGTTTTTTCTTCCTGAAATCATGCGGGCTGAGTTTGGGTTTTCTCCTTCAGTTTGGCCACCTCTATCATTAGCTGGGCACAATCTCTTATGGCTAGGGCTGAGTTTTCTTGATGAAATCATGCAGGCCAAGTTCGGGTTTTCTCCTTCAGTATGGGCACCTCTATCATTAGTTGGGCACAATCTCTTGTGGATAGGGATGATTTTTCTTGAGGAAATCATGTCATTTCTGAAAAAGGAAAGGCCCATTGTCCTAGCTTGCATTTCTGGTGCTTAGGAGGTGAGTTAACTCTTAATTGGGCCTCATATTTAGCATTGGGATTGACACTGTTGGTGCTAGATGTAATAGAGGAACAAGTTCAAAAGTGTCAAGAGGGGCACATCATTCTATAGTAGCTATGGGGGGATTCTATAGGAGGCAAGAAAATCAATCTTCACTACGATTTGGGGTCACTACCATAGTAAATCACTTCGATAACCTTCAACAACACTCATATCAATTCCCCATTCTATAATGAGGTCAGAAATTTAATGAAATAAGATATTTATGTGTGCAACTAGTTGTGGTTCTAGCATTTAGTGTAATTATGTTATTACAGTCTATTTGTATCAATATTTCTTTTATATTTGACATCCAACATATTGTTGTGTACAAGAAACACATGGAAACTATGACTATAAACACCCAGAATTATTACATCAACATTTAAGTGTTAATTTAAGATAGATCTAGATCCATATGTGAATGGAAAAAGACTAACCTCAGTGAATAAATTTCAATAGTAATTAAACATGTTATTAGGGGAAACTAACATACTAGGTTAGTGTGGAGAATGCACACGATGTGTTTGAAAAAATGCACAAATGAGATGTGGTCTCATGGCTCACAACGATCACTGGAAATGCACCGCGAGATCCATTAAATATTGTTTTACCAGACCAGTTGCATATTGAAAAAGATGAACATAATTCATATTTAGAAGGATTATCAAACCTGGATTTGCAAAGACAAGGGAAATTTAAACAAATAGACATTGAGGAACCAAACATGGATGGGCATGTTTTCGTTAAATGATTTCAAAAACAAAAGGATGAATATTCCAAATATAAAGTTGTAGGATGAATTAAAGGAAATTCTTGAAACAAGATGTGTCAAAGAAATTTTGTCTAGATGCACTTCCACCAACTTGCCTGCACCAAACAATTCTTCTAACATCTCTATCTTAATTAGAATTGTATCTTCATTAAGTGCAAGTGAAAATTAGAGGAATGTTGTTCCATCAAATGAATCCAAATATTTGAATGGAAGTGGATGCACTGAGAAAGATGATTCATATAATCAGTTGAGATCTTCTCCATCTGATGTTTCACTACCTCATTTCTTTCAAATTCAATTATTAGGAACCTTCTCATGCCTTGCCTTGAAATGTATTCCTTTCCTTGACATGCCATTCCTTTCCTTGCCTTGACATGCCATGTGTTTCCTTGCCTTGGCATGCCATGCATTGCCTTACCTTGACATTCCAACCTTTCCTTCGCATGCCATGCATGCCTTGTCATGCCTTGCCATACATTGCCTTACCTTGATATCTCATGCCTTTCCTTGGCATGACATTCCTTGTCTTTACTTTCCATGATTTTTCATGCGTTGTAGTGCATTTCAATGCCTTTCCTTATCGTTCCTATCCTTTCCATGCATTCCATTTCCTTGCCTTGACATGCCATGCCATGCCTTGTATTTCCTTGCCATGATTTGTTTTTCCTTACCATGAATTTCCCCACCATGCCTTGCCTTGCCATGCATTCCATTTCCATTCCTTGCCTTGATATGTCATGCCTTGTCCTGACATTCCTTTCCTTTCCTTGCATGACTTTCCATGCATTTACCTGACATGCCTTACCTTTCCTTGACATGCCTTGCCTTGACATGCCTTTCCTTGAAATGCCTTTCCTTGACTTGAAATGTCATGCCTTACCTTGACATGTCTTTCCTTATGACCACGGTGCCCACAATCGCTCGACACAGGGGTTGTGAAAGTCGACCCCCTGTGTCGGGTTTGCATTGTGTCTCACTAAGAAAAACCCTACTTCAAGAGATCCTCTAAAAAATACTTTTACAGGAAACAATATCACAAGAGAGGAGTCCCGTTAGCTAGAATCACGTGCCAGGAGTCCAACGGAATGAATGGTTTGTCAATCAGAGGTATGCTTTGTTTGTTATTTCCTGTTGCAATTTTCCTCATGTAGCCATTCATGGACACAATGAAAATTTGGTCTGGGGTACAAAATTACAATCGGGTGACATAACTAAGTTTCATAAGATTCAGAAGTTCCATATGGCCAATGCCCAGGGAACCATGATGCCCACAATCACCGACATAGGGGTCTTGAAAGTTGACCCCCTGTGTCGGATTTGCATTGTGCCTTACTGAGAAAAACTATAGTTTCAAAGATCCTATAAGAAACACTTTTTTGGGTGAAAAAATCATAGGAGAGGGGTCCCCCTAGCTGGAATTCAGTGCCAGGAGTCCAATGGAACTGGTGGTTCACCGATCTGAGGCACGGTTTGCATGTTATGCCAAGTTGCAACTCGCCTCTTGAAGACATTCAGGGATACAATGACAATTTGATCTGGTGGCACAAAATCACAACTGAGCAATGTAAATGAGTTCCGTAAGCTTTGGGAGGTCCATATGGCCAACGCACACACAAGCACAGTGCCCACAATCACTTGACACAACGGTTGTAAAATTGACCCCCTATGTTGGATTTTCATTATGACTCACTAAGAAAAATCGTAGTTCTGAATATCCTCTAAAAGGCACTTTTACATGCGACAAAATCATAGGAGAGGGGTCTCCCTAGCTGGAATCTCGTGCCTGGAGTCCAAAGGAACTGATGGTTCATCGATACGAGACATGGTCTGCATGTTATGGTGTGCTGCAATTCGCCTCCTCAAGCCATTCAGGGACAAAATGACAATTTGGTCCGGGGGTACAAAATCAAAATCGAGCGACCAAATTGAGTTCTGTAAGATCAAGAAGGTCCCTATGGCCATCTTCCATAAGACCCCAATGCCAAAAATCACCTGAAACAAGGGTCTTGAAAGTTGACCCCTATGCAAGATTTGCATTGTGCCTCACTAAGAAAAACTCTAGTTCTAGAGATACTCTAAGAAACACTTTTTCATGCGATGAAATCACAGGAGAGGGGTCCCCCTAGTTGGAATCTGGTGCTAGGATTCCAACGGAAATGACGGTTCATTGATTTGAGGAATAGTTTTCTTGTTAGGCTGAGTTGCAACTCGCCTCCTGAAGACATTCAGGGAGACAATGACAATTAGGTCCAGTGGTACAAAATCACAATCGAGCGATGTAATTGAGTTTTGTAAGATCCATAAGGTTTGTATGACCAATTTCCATGTGACCATGGTTCCCGTAATCACCCGACATAGGGGTTGTAAAAATCGACCCCCTGTGTCGGATTTGCATTATGCCTCACTGAGAAAAACCCTAGTTTTGAATATCCTCTAACAAACACTTTTATGAGCGATGAAATCATAGGAGAGGGGTTTCTCTACTTGGAATCCCGTGCTAAGAGCCCAACACAACTGACGGTTTGTCAATTTGAGGCAAGGTTTGCATGTTACAAGAGGTGAATTTGACACAATGCCAATTTGGTCCAGGGGTAAAAAATAATAATCAGGTGACGTAATTGAGTTTTGTAAGATATGGAAGCTCTGTATGTCCAGCGCCCATGGGACCACGAGGACCATAATCGCCCGACACAGGGATCTTGAAAGTTGACCCCTGTGTTAGATTTGCATTGTGCCTCACTGAGAAAAACTCTAGTTTTTAAGATCCTCTAATAAACACTTTTCCAGGCGATGGAATCATAGGAAATCCCCCCCCCCCTAGCTAGAATATGATGCCAGTAGTCCAACAGAACTGACAGTTCATTGGTTAGAGGCACGATTTGCGTGTTATACCGAGTTGCAACTTGCCTCCTGAAGCCATTCAGAGAGACAATGACAATTTGGTCTGGTGGCACAAACGCACAATCAAGCAATGTAACTAATTTTCATAAGATCTTAAAGGTCCATATGGCCAATTCCCATATGACCACGGTGCCCAAAATCTCTCGACACAGGGGTTGTGAAAGTCGACCCACTGTGTCAGAATTTCATTGTGCCTCAGTGAGAAAAACCCTAGTTTTGGAGATCCTCTAAAAACCACTTTTACGGGTGATGGAATCATAGGAAAGGGGTCCCCCTAGCTGGAATCCAATTCCATGAATCCAACAGAATTGATCGTTCATTGATCTGAGGCATGGTTTGCGTGTTACAATTCACCTCCTGAAGCCATTTAGGGACACAATGACAATTTGGTCTAGGGTACAAAATCAAAATCAGGTGACGTAACCAAGTTTCGTAATCTTCAGAAGGTTTGTATGGCCAACACCCATGGGACTATGATTCCCATAATCCCCCCACACAAGGGTCTTGAAATTTGACCCCCTCTACTAGATTTTCATTGTGCCTCACTAAGAAAAACTCTAGTTCCAAAGATCCTCTAAGAAACACTTGTTTGGTGACGAAATCAGATGAGAGGGGTCCCCCTATCTAGGATATGATGCTAGGAGTCCAACGGAACTGACGTTTCATTGATATGAGGCACAGTTTGTGTGTTATGCTGAGTTGCAACTCGCCTCCTGAACCCATTCAGGGAGACAATGACAATTTGGTCAGGGGGCACAAAATCACAATTGAGTGATGTAAATGAGTTTCGTAAGATTCAGAAGGTCTCTATGGCCAACTCCCATGCGACCACAGTGCCCACAATCGTGTGACATAGGGGTTGTGAAAGTCGACCCCCTATGTCGGATTTGCATTGTGCCTCATTGAGAAAAACCCTAGTTCTAGAGATCCTCTAACAAAGACTTTTATGGGCGACATAATCATAGGAGAGGGGCCCCCCTAGCTAGAATCCAATGCCAGGAGTCCAACAAAATTGACAGTTCATCGATCTGAGGCATGGTTTTTGTGTTATGGTGTGTTGCAATTTGCCGCTTGAAGTCAGTCATAGACACAATGACAATTTGGTCTGGGGGTACAAAATCACAATCGGGAAACATAAACAAGTTTCGTAAGATCTGAAAGGTCTATATGGCCAACACCCAGGGGACAATGATGCCCATAATTGCCCGAAACAAGGGTTTCTAAATTTGACCCCCTATGTCGGATTTGCATTGTGCCTCACTGAGAAACGCTCTAGTTCCGAAGATCCTCTAAGAAACACTTTTCAGGTGATGAAATCATAGGAGATGGGTCCCCATAGCTGGAAGTCAATTCCAAGATTCCAAATGAATTTATGGTTCGTTGATCTGAGGCATGGTTTGCATGTTATGCCAAGTTACAACTCACTTCCTAAAGTTATTCAGGGAGACAATGAAAATTTGGTTTGGGGGCACAAAATGACAACCAGGTGACTCAACTGAGTTCTGTAAGCTCCATAAGGTCAATATGGCCAAAGCCCTCATGACTGTAGAGACCATACGAATTTAACATCCCTTAATTACATAAATTGTAACAGTAATATCTACTTGATTTCAGAAAATTCAATAATTTCTTTTAATTGAGCACATACACATTTTAAATCGATCAATGAATAATAAAATTTTATAACAGAATAAAAACAAATACATAATTTTAAATACCCGGGTCTGATGCTAACCCTCCGTTTGTCCGCTTGTCTTGTTGACCTTTGCTGAACTGTGTAAACACTACCCAAACCTTGTTCCACCCTGCTAACTAGGACAAATTACTAGCTCCAGGATATCATATGGATATCCTAGCCCCCATGACCAAAACCTCCAGCAAACAGGCGCCTGTAATGATCCAATCCGACTACCAAACTCAACTCTCCTCTGTGCAATCCCAGAGAGAACTCCCCGCCAAAATTTCCTGTAGAATGGTCATCCCTTTCATAAACCTCCTCCCCCTCCATATCCTTCCTTCACTGCCTCCTACATTTACTTCCTTACCCACACATTTATTACCTTATCCCCTTATAATTAATATCTTATCCCTTTTAATTAATAAATTATCCCTTTCCGTGTACGTAACCTTTTTTATTTAAACAATATAACTTACTATCCCTTTTAAATTTAATACCCATGTTATTGAATATAATAGGTAGTTAATTAATTAATTAATTAATCAAAATTATAACCTTTAATTAATTAATAAATACTTAATTAATATCATTAGACCAATCTTTGTTTAGTTATTAACATGTTAGGAAAAATTAATTACCTAATAAATCTTTTACTTAATAATCCCTAAGTATATATTCTACTAGGGCTGTTACATACACCCACCCTTCAAGAAACTTCGTCCCAAAGTTAAGGTGTCTTACGGTACAAAGGAAAAGAAACCTGGTTCAGATATTCATAAAAATTAACCGACATTATCAATAAATAAGTCAAGAAAACTCATGCATACTAGTGTATATGTACAATAAATGCATGTGTAGCTAGTACATACAAGTCTCGTGCATGTACTAATAATCAAAACTATCATCCTTTAGTAATTTATGTATGCATCCAATCCAGTAGCAAGACTAGTCTTTTATAAAAGACAACAACCAGTCAATTGTTTGATAAATTCCTTAATTACAATTATCCATTTCAACAATTTTATTTAGACAACTGTGGTTTAGTTACGAAATTATGAATATTCATATATACACATTTCTCTTTTCTTTTTAAATTCCACATTAGATTCCACCATCAGACAAATCTCCATACTCTCTCAACTATTTCTACTCATCCTTCCTCCCTAACCTACTTCCATCTCCATTCCTATCCTTCCTCTGTTGGACTATCTTGGAGCGTCAACTATATTGACCTAAATCCAAATAGAACCCATAAGCGGAAATGTCACTATCTCGACCAAGCTTCCCCAGCAGGCATCTCACAGTCATCATCACACATCTTGGGGAGCGTGAAATAACACTGTCCTCCCATGACTTTAGGTTTCGGAGGATACACGGTGGGAAATGCCCCCACCCGTCCTAACAGGAATAGGGTCCACACCCTACAATGGAAGATACACGGTGGGAAATGCCTCCATCCCTCCTAACAGGACTAGGGTCCACACCCTACAATGGAATACACAGTGGCACCGTGTTGCTGGAGGTTTTGTCATCGTTTATTCGGTTTTGGGCAGTGTCATCACCTAAAATCATGTACTGGTCCACATATCATAGCAATGCATCCAAACCAATATAAATTCCTCATACAATATTCATACCATAGTGTTTCTTGGCTAGTGGTCATGATATCCACTTTCATCATCTTTATCCCTTGGCTATTTCATAGCCCATAACCTGTAGATTAGTCTGTAACACAAACTCATACATTTCTATGCATTATCATCATGTAATTGCATACTATCATCATTTCAATTTGGTATCCCTGTACCGATAAATTAACATCAAAGTTTTCTAGTTAGGAATAGATCTCATAATATCCCATAATTCAATTTCAACACCCATTCATAAAATTATCATTTACCCAAAATAGATTGCACAATATCCAACATCATCCTAATAGCATTTAAACATTCATTAAATTCACATTCTCACAATATGTCGCATCATATACATCATCATCAATAACATTTAAACATTCATAAATTTTACATTCACATAATAGATCGCATTACATACATCATCATCAATAACATTTAATCATTCATAAAAGTTCATACATTTAAAGTTTAGGTGCACCACTTAATAGTTTCATTGTGACTAGCAAATAAAGTATATATGCCTCAGGTAATCCTAGCTATCTAAGTCAAAAGGTGGTGTTACATACACCCCACCTTCGAGAAACATGTTCTCAAGGTGGTCAAAATAGTGAGGGATAGTCTTGTCGTATTGTCTTAGCATCTTCCCAAGTAGCAAATCCTGGACTATACTTGTCCCACGAGACCTTAACTTGCTCTACTAGATAGTTCCTGAGTTGTCAGACTCTATGGTCCAATATGTGTAATGGTTCTACCGTGAGGATTCCCATGTCTGATACCTACAATTCCTTCCAATTTAGTTTATGTGATTCATGAGCAACATAATGACGTAAAACAGATACATGAAATACATTATGAGTTTTATGCAAGTGGGGTGGCAGTACGAGATGATATGCAACGGGTCCAATTTTCTCTTGGATCCTGAATGG
>ML780724.1:1018933-1041011 GCA_009831015.1 Picea engelmannii
TATGAGCCTGGTGTATTTATATTCACCTCGACTGAAACTCATATGTCGTCTAGCTTATTGTAGTGCACAACAAATCATTTTCCTTTCTTATTTGTTGTACCTCATCATCGTAGTGTGGACATGCCACTGGACTTGGATGCATATACTCTCCTTATATGCACGTGTAATACGCAGTGTCCAACAGTCCTGTGTAGTCTCTAGCATTAAACATCGTATAAATTATTAGAATTGTTGTGGAGGAAGATCGAGATGGATGGAAGTGGAGTTGGGCAGCAACAGAAGAAAAAGGTTGTAAGTTTGAAGGCGATGGATGCAACGCCTACTAATTTCAAAGAGTACGGGTAGGTGGTGGGAGCTTCTCGTGACGATGTCGGCTATGGTCCTCTTGATGCTCATTTACAACTTAATCTTGGAACACCCAGATTCTACATAATGAATTTGACGGGTAGAGCTTTAAGGTTTAATAGTATTACTCACCATGCGATCCTTTTATTGCTATTTGTAATCTGGTTGCATTATTGTTTTGAATATATTCTCATGTCATTAAGTAGTTTAGGGTTTCAGTTTCTTTTATGTTAATCTATGTCATGCTACCTCGAGGAAGTGTGTATCAGTAGATTGGACTAGGCTTATTGGGGAACCCTGAAATGGTCTTCCCTACCCTCAAAGTGTATATATAGTTTATACGTCTCTTATATGAGAAATCTCTCGACTTCGTTTCTTGTATCATTTTCATTTTTTTGTTGCATTTTCCGTTTCTCGTTTCTCGTAACATACGCATTCTCTCCTTGTGAGTTTATTCGTGCCACTCTTTAGCATGATTAAATACAATATTTATAAGTGTGCGCTGGAAAATTATTTAAAGCAAAGAAAGAAACACCATGAACAAGCATTCATACCCAGTTAACATAGTATTTTTTGTGAAAAAAAAAATTCTAGTGTCTATTCCTAAAAAGTGATAGTCTTAGAGCTCAAAATAGGTTGTTACCCACTTGCCACCTACGGCTTTCAAGTTTCTACATCAGAGTCTTTGAATCCTCTATTTTGCTTGCCGCTGTCTCACAATTTTGGGTTTATACTGGCAGATGTTGTGAATACTTTGTTCTGTCTTTCCTGGCCCCTTTTCTTTTCTTCCTGTGCTTCTCCCTTGGCCAGGAAAGTTGTTGGCCAATTGCCTATTCATTGGTTGTTTGGTGGTTAGGCTCACATGGTGCCAATGTATCATTTTCCATTTTCTTTCCTGGTCCTTTTATGGATTAGACCTCCCAATTTTGAAGGCTTTTGGTCCCATAAAAATTCAATTAAGTTGGTGGGCTGCAGTTGCATTCCATTCTAAAACTGCTATTTGGAAACACTACCTCTGGCACTTGACTACCTTGTGGTTTCATAACTATCATTACAAGTTTCTTACTTGCATTGACTAATCTCTTGGCTTGGTTAGACGAAACTAGAGATTTTTTTTTTTTTTTACCTTAATAGGCATTGACTAGAAATGTCTTTCCATCTTTAATCTGTCTATATTTATGCAGTATTCTAAGGTCTAGGGCATCATGATCCAAATAAGGGCTGCCAAGCACTACGTCACAGATATCTCATGGGTCTACATCATATTCGATTTCATCATTGACGGCACCGAGATGGTAAATCTGAACTTACAATTGCCTTGTGACTTGCAGTTTGTTTTCTCTGTGGAACTATCCCAATGGATAGGGTTTTGTATGCTTATGAGTTTTCAATCCCAATTTCCACAGCAATGCCTTCAAGATCAGATTCTTTTTAGATTGTTTTACTTTGGTAAATTTGTTTTTACATTTTCAATATGTATTTCATTTATTTTTATTTTGTGTTAAAATTTTTGTGTTTGGTTTGCAGGTTAGGCAGAGCTGGAGTTGGAGCAGGGAACTTGGACCATAGGCCTAGATTTCAAACTAAGACACTCTGATACCATGTGTAGAGACCATATGAATTTAACATCCCTTAATTACATAAATTGTAATAGTAATATCTACTTGATTTAAGAAAATTCAATAATTCCTTTTAATTGAGCACATACGCATTTTAAATCGATCAATGAATAATAAAGTTTTATAACAGAATAAAAACAAATACATAATTTTAAATACTTGGGTCTGATGCTAACCCTCTGTTTGTCTGCTTGTCCTCTTGACCTTTGTTGAACTGTGTAAACACTGCCCAAACCTTGTTCCACCCTACCAACTAGGACAACTTCCTAGCTTTAGGATATCATATGGATATCCTGGCCCCCGTGCCCAAAACCTCCAGCAAACCGGTGCCTGTATTGATCCAATCCGACTACCAAACTCAACTCTCCTTTGTGCAATCCCAGAGAGAACTCCCCCCCAAAATTTCCCCTAGAATGGTCATCCCCTTCGTAAACCTCCTCCCCCTCCATATCCTTCCTTCACCGCCTCCTGCATTTACTTCCTTACCCACACATTTATTACCTTATCCCCTTATAATTAATATCTTATCCCTTTTAATTAATATCTTATCCCTTTCCGTGTATGTAACCTTTTTAATTTAAACAATATAACTTATTATCCCTTTTAAATTTAATACCCATGTTATTGAATATAATAGGTAGTTAATTAATTAATTAATCAATCAAAATTATAACCTTTAATTAATTAATAAATACTTAATTAATATCGTTAGACCAATCTTTGTTTAGTTATTAACATGTTAGGAAAAATTAATTACCTAATAAATATTTTACTTAATAATCCCTAAGTATATATTCTACTAGGGTTGTTACAGCTACGAAGGTGCTCACAA
The DNA here is from genome assembly GCA_009831015.1 of Picea engelmannii. Lineage (NCBI taxonomy): Eukaryota > Viridiplantae > Streptophyta > Pinopsida > Pinales > Pinaceae > Picea > Picea engelmannii. Next base: position 1,021,730 of record ML780724.1, read on the forward strand.
TTTCTCGACATAGGGGTTGTGAAAGTCGACCTCAGATTTATGGGAGTTCTCTCTGTCTCCTTGAATGATTCACCTACATGTTGTGTTAGTTGGAGTTGGTTGTGATATTACATATTCTTTTGTTTCTACACTTGAGTTTGTTAGCACACTTTTTGGAGGGCACACTCTTCTCATGAAGATATTTTGTTCCACATGTGTGACTACTTGAGGTGGTTAACATACATTTTGGAGAGCACGCACTTTTTTGAGGAGCTGTTTGTACTCACCCACATTATTTTATTGATTTTTTACTCTCACAAGCCTGTAGGATGCCATCTCTATCCATTTAGTGAAATTTGTAATGACAAAGGATTCTCGGAGAAAACTTGAAAATAGGACACATGGGTTTTATGAGGAGTTCAAACTTATTTAACCTACCATATTTGATTTTTCTCTAGAATCAAATTTTCAGAGCCTTAATTCCACTTTACAAATATGGGCATGAAATTTTGTAAGTGTTGGAAAAGACTAAAAAGGCCTAAAGTGTCATTTTGGCGAGTTTGCTTCTCTCATCTAGATGTGATGTCAAATTCATGGATTGCATAAGGTAATTCTTCATAGGAATGACAAAAAGTTTCCACCTTTCTTTCTTCATTTGGAATTAATATAAAATGCTCTACAAGAATTTTAAAAGGCTTCCTTAGCCCATATGCATGCTCTATTTTTGAACATATTTGAATTGCATAGAATATAGTGGTATTTTTAGTACACAGAAAGAATGTTGAGAATGAGAAGTGATATGTCATTAGTAAATGCATAAAACCCTTTGTAGGGCTAGTGTGCATGCCAATTTTGGATGCACAATAGCCAATAGGGCTGGTGTGCATGCCAATTTGGGATGCACACTAGCCCTATGGCTTATGTGCATGCCAAATTAGCATGCACAATAACCGATATAGCTAGTGTGCATGCCAATTTGGCATGCACAACAACCTCAACCTTATGGATTTTATGCATGCAAATTAGCATGCGCACTAACCAATAGGCCTGGTGTGCATGCCATATTGGCATGCACAACATCCCTATGGCTTCTATGCATACCAAATTAGCATGCATAGCAACCAATAGGGTTGGTGTGCATGTCAATTTGGCATGCACATCAGCCCAATGGATGGTGTGCATGCCAAATTTTTGGGTGGAGATACCATCCTACAAACATGTCAATTACTTTGATTTACCAAATTCAATCGACATGTTTTTTCATTTTCAAATGGCAAAGCTCAGGGTTCAAGCATTACTCTGAGATAATTAGCCACACGTGTTCTAATTGTGGGTTGGGAAGTTTTCACTCACAAGTAGTATGTTCTCTCTTTACATTTTATGTTGCACACAAAACATCGAATTTGTCATACAAGAATAGCCTAACCTTTAATCACCGATAAAACTCCAATTCATACATAGATTCACAACTTAGACAATTCTTTAGAGCCTTGGAGTTCATGACTTGGCTATATTTTTCTTTAAATGCTAGCCATTCCTTTATTTTTGTCTCTTTATTGCTAGCTACGTGTATGAAATATTTTATGTTCTCATACCATTTCTGGGTCATTGAGGGCTTTCACACAGCATGTAAAATAAACCAAAAACAATTTAGAGGTTTGACACATCTCCTATATGTTAATGCTTTGAGCCCTTTATCCTTGTAGCTACCCATGTTTCTCACATAGGCCCTATTGTCTATGGTTAAACGAGCACACCTATTTTTCTAACACTTGGGATGTTGCCAATCCAAATTTCGTACTAATCCCCTATCCCCCATAACAAAGGGGATTAATAGATAGGTGCCTCTTTAAATGTTGTGTGACTTAACAACAATAATTCAGATGGCATGGCATTGCAAAAGGTAATAACATATACTTACAACTTTGATGGTCAAGGGCTGACATTCACTGCATTTCCAGAGTTAGATCCTTGTACGACCTTCACATCATACCTTCGTTTTCCATTGAACACTATTCCTAAATGAAAGACAATGTGTATGTACAACTTAGGAAGCAAGATGAAGCTTTCCTCAAGTAGAAACCTTCCCCCATATCTCTTTTGATCCACATGATCAATGCCTACATTTCGCTTCTTTGGAATGTCATTTTAATATTTATATCTGTTTTTATCTCTTTTGTTTACTCCTATACTTCAATGCATTTACTTTTCCCTTCTAAACATAGTGTTTCTCTAGTGTTGCCTCCCTTTATATTCCAACTTCTTTAACATGTTTTTGTACCTCTCTAGTGCTAGCTTAATGCATAGAGGCAAAGAAGTTAAATACACATAGACCAAAGGAACCCATTTACGCAGCCCTTTAACACAGACATGTCTCTATCAACAACGTATAACTCCAAGTAATGCCTCATCACATCGACTTCCTTCAACATGGAAAACCAATAAAACACAAAATGAACCATTTAAATAAATAAAAAGAAAGCTATCCTACAGTTCCATATATGAAACTTGTATACATCAACTAATCCAAATGAGGCTTACCATATCTGTCAAGTTGAAAGCACGACTAGTAGTTAAACGGGTTACGAGGGTCCTCTGCAAAATGGGAAATCAACTTAAAAATTTATAGTGCAATACATCATAATTGGTTTGGTTGACACAAATACAATCTGTGTCTGTGGGAGGAGAAAAGTTGCGAGCCCACCCTGAGCACTATTTAGTCGGCATTCTATCCAGAGTAATATGCAGCCGCGTACTCTTGCACGCTTCCGTCATCCAAACCGACCCGGAAAGAATTTGTGGACTTTTAAATTGTTAGTATCTGTCGGTATCAACAACTTCTCAGTAACTCTTTAGCTGTATGGCATTCATCCTCCATAAGTCTTTAGCTGTATGGCATTAGGTCTCAGGATTTTTAATCATATCACATTGAATTTGTTCACCATTTGGTTGAAGATGCCAATTTGCAAGGCGAGACGTTTGAATCAATCACCCGCCTTTGGACCTAGACTATACCGTACAGTGAATTGAAGTATTATATATATAGATGGGGTATATTTACCATTTCCACATATTAATGTCACGTTGAGTTGCAAGGCAATGGAGCCTGCGTGTAATTGTTAGATCATGAAGGCCTCGCCGGAGTCTTAACCAGAAGAGAGAGAGCACCGCCTCGAATCTTAAACCTGCGATGATCCATGTCACATATTTGGACTGGAGAAGAGGAGGTGCTCTCTCTCTTCACGTTTAGACGCTTCCGGCGATTGCTTAGTCGGCTTCGTCCTAATTTCTCTGTCTGGTAAGCTTCTATCAGTTTACATTGTATTATGCCTTTGTCATATTTAGCAATTTTGTGTTCACTAACTCGTTAGGGTTTCCGGAAGTTGGAGCACACATGCTGAGCGAGGCCGAGGAAATCTGCTTTTTGAATTGGTATACGTCTCGCTGTGTTTATGTTGAATAATTGCTACAAGTGTGGGATCTTCGTATGCATGCCATTTCAATGAACGAAATTATTGACAAGTGCAAGTTATCTGTGTTAAAATTCCATTTTCACGCTTGATGATTATAATAAAGCTCACTCATCAGTAAAATATGGCGTTTCTAACTTTCTTCTTCTGCTTTCTTTTTTTAAAGTGTGACAGTCGAGAGAATGAAGACCCGTTAATGCTGATCCGTTAACGCAGGTGGGATCGAGGGGATATCACAGCAGATTTCACAACTTCTTAATTGATTGATTGTACACAATTTAAATGCACTACTTTGTTCAGAGAAAGTATATTAAAATTGTAAATGTAAATTTGTGTAATTATTAATTGTATATATATATTTTCTTAAAAAGGAGGCTATGAAAGTGACAGTTTGCCTGAGTAACATCTATTTTTGTTGAACTTGTCGAATTTGGCAAAGATTTAATTTTGAGAATATAAATATATGTTTCGGTAACAGTACAACCATTGCTATATAAGGTATTCGAGAGAGTACAAACTGTTCACTGAAAGCATAAAGTCCACGGACATGAGAGAGCAACTAAAATGGGCTTTTAAAAGGGTGTTTGGGCATATGACTGGAAACACAATATGATTTAATCTAAATGTTTTAGATTTTGGAGTTTTTAATTAGGATTTGGTTAAATAGATTTTAAATAGAGTTTGGTGAAATTTATTTCTTTTGAACGTGTAAATGGATTTAAAGTCTTGAAAAATTTTACAGGCACTTGGATTATACAATTTTATTACTTTAATCTGTAGTTTTAATAATTTCTGGTTGAATTAGGGGAAAATAGATTGGAAAATATATTAGGAAAAATGCTAAAAAGTAGAAATCTTAGACAATACTTGCTTGCCCTGTCCATGAGGGTTTGACAACTTTTGTGCCCCAATAAGTTTATGATGAATTATTTTTTAAATTTAAAAACTAATTTCATAAATCATTAGCAAATTAAAAACTAAATCCACACAAATTGTTATACCACTATAAAATCTATGTCTATATCTAAATTTATATTTGAGAAACATTTGAATAATCCAAATTATAAAAAATTGTAAACATAAAACTTGTCCTTGTATTCTAAATCTAATTTATATTTGAAAGACCTTTAAGTAATCCAAATTATAAAAAAATGTAAACATAAAACTTTTCCTTGTATTCTAAGTATCATTGGACATTTTGAATTATTAAAATACTTGGACTCTTATATGGTTTTCTAATGGCTTAGATCTAGTGATGTTTTTTAAACACCTTAAACTATCTCATAAACATCAAATAGCGCAAGGCATTATTAAATGTATTCCATTTTAGAGAATTAATGGAAGTTATATGGTGAATGGTCATTTTATGGACAAGTCATTTTTTACTTTTATTGAAAGAAGAGGACTATAAACAACATTATGTATTCATTTGTGACTTAATGGAAGTTATATGGTGAATAGTCATTTTATGGATAACCCCTTTCTCACTTTTAATGAAAAAAGATTACTATAAACAACATTATGTATCCATTCCATTTTTTTTTTATGAAGTTTTCAATAGACTCAACTTCTTGTGATATGAAGTTTTGAATGGAATGGACTTCCTGTGATATGAAATGGGTTATGATATAAATTGTCCTCAATATTGGTATTTTCTAGGAGGAAAAATGGGAAGAATTTGGGTGTATAGCCTTCCTTTTAGGGGTTGGACTCAGTTTGGTTGTTTGGGATCCTGAAACTACTAGAGTCAATTTGAAGTATCAAATGACACTTTTTGGAGTGAAAAATTTGCAATACTAACCCCCCTTGATGCTATTCTACAAACTACAAGTTTTCCAACAAGGAAAAAAATACCTCAATAAGAGTTCTTGTTTGGAATTTATACCTCTTGCAAATTGACTTACCTTATTGATCACCATGGTACCAAATGGATGCCATGTCAGGCCCCATTACCCACAAATGTGGGGCTATTCATGTGTGGGATTTCAAGAAGATTATAGAGTGTCCAAAATCCTAACACTAATTGAGGTTTGAGGCATGAAAACATCGTAACCCTAGATGACTATTGAGGCTTTGTTAAATACTAGACTGCTAGGAAAGGAAGGGGTTCCATTATTTTGGTGTTGTTATTGTTCCATAGTCGACAAATAATCTAGGAGTGACATACTAGCAAATAATAAAGGAGGTAAAATATTATGTAGAAAACATTCAATCCATAATATCCATGGAAACTTCATAGTGGGTGCTCCTTTCTTTGTACTTGCATTTCATAGCTAAGAAAAAGAGAGTAGAGTATAGGTCTCACCTTATAGTAGGGTTTTATCCCATACTTGGATTCTTAGGTCACATCTTGTGCTCATTTGTGTGAATAATGTGTTCATTTCTTCTTTTCTTTCATTTTGATTTCAATTAATCCATAATTTCTAGCACTATGCTAGTAATAAAAAATACAATATATAAGGTAATAACATTCATAACAAAATATTTCACAATATCATAAGATATATTGTCATGAATTGTTCCTCTAGAATATCCATGGCATTTTATAAATCATATTGGTATTAGATCTTTTTTTTTTATGGCAAGTTGCAAGATCCAAAAACTAGCCTAAGAAGGAAGCCTCAAAACCCCAGACATAGAGGATGATTCCAGGGTAAATTCATGAAGGTGGGTAACACTTTCGTGAGAATCGGGTCTCCAAAATTATGAAAGATCTTTTTTCGAACGAACTAATATTTTTTTTGGTTGAAAGTTCTATTTTTTCAGTCGAAACATGTTTCGGCTGAACCTTTGAACGTTAAATAAAATGGTACCGCGACGATGCCCTTGCTTTTCATGTACAATTTTAGCTGAACAAATTTTTTTCATCCGGTAATATCTTTTTGGCCGAAATAGTCTTTTGGTCGAAAGAACGTTTCACACGAAAAAAAAAACGTTTATATATTACCCGCACATCGCGTCTGTAACAATTTTTATGAATTGTTGAATAGTAGATAACATTAGGTGTTGGTGCACGTCTTAGTGATAATGATTTGTGATAGGTGTTGGTGCACGTCTTATTGGTTAGGTGATAACGCTAAGTGAACGTCTTGGTGCTAGTGGACGTCGTTGCTACGGGTGAATGTTGGAGAAGAGAGAAAACATTGGTGTTATGGGCAGTTTGAAGTTGGTGTTGTGGATGGGGACATGTTGGTGCGACAGGCGTTTAGTCGAGGTAATTTCCATGTTAGTTTTAAATTTTAGATGTTATATTTTAAATTTTACATATTTAGAGTGTTGACAGGGTCGTATTCGGCCGTGTCCATGTACAGAGAGAGGCCCGAATATGATTAAATAGTTAGACTTAGTATTATTCATCCTAGTATTGAATTGTTAGATTTAATAATCTTTGTATAATTGTATAATAGTTAGATTACTAAATTGTTAGATTTAATAGTCTTTGTATAATTGTATGAAATTGTGTAATAATTAGATTATTAAATTGTTAGATTTAAAATTAAGTTAGTCTTCATATAAAATTGTTAGATTAGATTTTATATTTTCAATTTTATAGTGTTAGAGTGTTGACAAGGCTGGATTGGGGCATGTCCATGTACAGGGACAAGCCCCAATATTATACCTTACATTACCAAAATTATACCTCCAAAGAGTAAGTATTGTTAGATTATTAAATTTTTAGATTTAATAAAAAAATTGTATAATAGTTAGATTATTAAACTGTTAGATTTAAAATTGTATAATAGTTAGTCTTCATATAAAATTGTTCGATTAGATTTTAGATTTTCAATTTTATAGTGTTAGATGGTTGACATGGTTGTATCGTTCTTGTCCATGTACATGTACAAGCTTGAATATTCATTCATGTCCATGTACATGGACAATATTCCTCCCTTTCATCCCTGTCCATGCACATGGATAGGCCTGAATATTCATCCATATCCATGTATATGGACAATGTACATGGACAGGGCCAAATATGGCCCTATCCATATTGATCTAAAAATGATAAAGGCTTGTATTCTTGAAAACATTTGCAATTTTTTATTTAAGTGTTCTTATGCAAAAGGATCAATTTGCAAACACAAATTTTATAGAAATTACACATTCAAGATGCAATAATAACTAGCAAAATACAGTGAACAGTAAACACATAACACAACAAATGATAAAGGAGTTCACCCTTCTCTTGGGCTACATCTTCTGGTCTAGCTTCCAATGGATCTTTTATATTGTTTTCTCAAAGTGCTAAAATATGTCCTTTACAATGCTCAAAATTCCAAATAGATGGCTCCAATGGCTTCAGAATGTCCAAAAACCCCTAGTTGGGCTTTCTCGGGACCTGATTTGGCCAAAAATTGAAGAAGATAGGCTTCCTGGAAGTTCCCCTTCAAACTCGTTGTCTCTGAATCGCCAAAATGCACCTTTGTGTGTCCAACCTAGCCTCTGCGCTCATTTCAATGCTAAAAACTAGCACCGGGCACACAACCGCAACACACGCACAACTATAGAATGGTTAGGGAACATATCCCCCTAACCGCCAAGTCGTTGGGCATATGGCCATGTGACCACACATAAAAGGCTGGGGCTAGCCATTGTTCAAATTGAATGTACATACAACAAGTGTCGACGCGATTTTAACCGTTGGAAAAACTCTCGCGCAATTAATTGTCGGTCATATGTATTGTTAACATAACCATGAGCTAGGGCTAAGTCCCAGCCTGACCCCCGCGCCAAACTATACAATAGTCAAACTTAAATAAATTTTAACACATATACATATTAAGAACTAATGCATGGGCTATTGGTAGCCCATGCCATGTGAAGGTGCTCCACCTTGGCCGGAGGTCCGGGGTTCGATCCCCATGGACTCCATATAATTTTGAATGGCCAATCAAATATGGTGCCACGTGGCAGCTCATGTCTAGGCCACATGGCACCTTCCCACTTGTCAATAATGTGCCACGTGTCGAGATATGATTCGACCTCACAACTACCAACTGTCTGCCAAATCATCCCTACCACGTCAGCATACGACCCTGCCACATCATCGTATGGCCTTGCTACGTCAACAATTGTTTTTTGCATGTTTTACAATTTGAACAGAACACGATATCTCACTCATTCGACATTCGTTTGAACCCGTTTGAGTTGTGTTGGGTTCGTGATGACAAGGCCTACGCACCTATTTGATTTGAAGTGATTCCAGAGACTTTGAATTTTGAGCAAAATTTGATCCCCTGGATCACACCTTCCCATTGGAAAGATTTTGGACCTCCAAAAGTCTACTTTTAGTCTATCTGAAGATGAGGGTATAGTTCCCTCACCTTCCCAACCTCAATCCACTTGGCTTTGCTTGGATTTGTGCCTTTAAGACCAATTCGAAGATATTCCACATTTCCTTGTTTTGAAGTTCTCATTCTCCTGTCAAGGATTGTGTCTTCATGCAATTCTGTAAGATATTCTAGGAAGAAATCATCTATAGAAGGAATTTGAACATGTTCTCCTTGATCATCAATCAAAGGAGGCTCATACAATTTCAAATTCTCAACATTAACAACTGCATACATTTACATATAAGGAGGTAAGTCCAAACGGAAGGCATTGTTACCAATCTTCTCAAGAATCTTGAAAGGACCATATCTAATTGGTTTCAGTTTTTTACCTTCTCCTTTTAGCCTCTCCTTACTAATGTAAAGCCAAACTTCATCTCCAACTTGGAAATTGTGATCAACACGATGCTTTTCATGTCTTGTTTTGTACTTGGCTTGACTCTTTTCCAGTTGTTCTTGTAGCATTTGGTGTATCGATTGAATTTTTTCAATGAACTTTTCTTCCCTATCAATGTCATATTGACCATCAATAGCAATATCCTTCCCAAAGATAAAATCTAAAGGAGATTTGGGCAAATAGCCAAAACATGCTTCAAATGACGATGTTTGAGTTGAAGAGTGCTTAGCTTGGTTGTAAGCATGCTGAATGTAGTGTAAATGCTCATCCCAAAGGTTAGGATGCTTGCTGCAATAACCATGAAGAAGATGCACCACTGTTCTATTAACCACTTCTGTTTGACCATCGGTTTGCGGATGAAAAGATGTGTTTTTTTTTCAGTTTGGTGTCCATGAGTGCCCATAAACTCAACCAAAAGTTCCCAATAAATTGAGAATCTCGATAAAAAATAATGGATTTAGGCAATCCAAAATGTACCCAAACATGCTGAAAGAACATTTGTGTCATTTGCTCAGCTGTAACCTGCTTCTTACAAAGCATCAAAATACACATTTTTCTAAATCGATTAACCACAACATAAAGATAATCATGATTTCTTTTAGACATAGGTAGACCTACTACAAAGTCCATGGAAATGCTTTCCCAAGGACGAGAAGGAACCAAAAGTGGAGTATACAAACCCAACTTTCGATTGCTATGTTTTCTTGTGGCACATAACGAACATCCTCTAACATATATTGAAACACTTTCATTCATTTTAGGCCAATAGCAGTACCTTTGGAAATTAGCCACTGTCTTGCCTACACCAAAGTGACCAGTAATAAGAGAAGAATGGGCTTCTCTTATTATGTTGATTCTTTCACCCTGTGGAATACATAGCTTGCCAAGATGATAAAAAATATTATCATGCACATGGTAATCCAATTCCTCAACATGGTTAGAATGACACAAAGTTGCATATACTTCTTTAATATAAGAATCTAAAGCATATTGCTCAACATAACTCTCATGCATGATATGACTATGCTTAAGAATAACTGAAGCACTAATAATAGGCCTTGAAAGTATATCAACAACTTTGTTATAAATGCCCTTATTATACCTTATGACCAAGTGGAATTGTTGTAGAAAACCCATCCATCTGAAGTGCCTTGCTTGTTGTAGCTTTGTTTGTGATTGTAAGTATTGCAATGGTTGATAATCTATGTGGACAAGGGTTTCTTTCCCCAACAAATAATGTTTCCATTTTTTCACACTTTGCACCAGTGCATACAACTCCTTATCATAAGTAGGACAGTTAATCATGGAACTATTAAAAGTTCCAGAATGAAAATAAATGGGCTTAACATGCTGTAACAAGACTGATCCCATTGCATAATTGCTTGCATTAGTTTGGATTTCAAAAGGTTGCCTCAAATTCAGAATTGAAAGAATTGGGGCTGAACTAATTTTCTCCTTCAAAGTATCAAAATCCTTTTGTTTCTTGCCTCCCCATTGGAAAACTTCTTGATGCTTGTCACTGCATGTAATGGAGTTGCAATTGAAGAAAAGTTAGCAATAAACTTTCTCCAATATTGGGCTACTCCCAAAAAAATTCTTACCTCTGTCACATTGTTGGGATTGGGCCACTGCAATATGACTTTGACCTTGGGGGGATGAAGTTTCAATTCCCCTCCACCAACAATATGCCCCAAGTAGATAGGTGAATGTTTTCCAAACTCACATTTAGATATCTTCAAAAACAACTTTTTTTTCTCAAAACATCTAAAACTTGCTTTACATGCCTAACATGCTCTTCACGAGATTTGCTAAAATCAAAATGTCATCCAAGTAGACAGTAACACAATCATTAAGAAAAGGCCTTAAGACATCATTCATAACTCTCATGAAAGTAGCAAGAGCATTGCAAAGTCCAAAATGCATTAACATCCACTCAAACAAGCCTTGCTTTGTTTTGAAAGTTGTCTTCCATGTTTCTCCTTCGACAATCCTAATCTGATGATATCCACTTCTCAAATCCAACTTAGTAAAATACTTAGCATCTTTCAATTGATCAAGTAAATCATCAATTCTAGGAAGAGGATAGCGATTCTTTACCGTAATCTTGTTCAAGGCCCTAAAATCTACACACATACGCCATGTACCATCTTTCTTTGGCACTCACACAATTGGAGATCCACATGGCGATGTGCTTGGCATGATGAGCCCTTTGTCAAGCAACTCTTGGATTTGTTTTTTGATTTCAACATTCTCCATTATTGATATCCTGTACATGCCAATGTTTGGAAGAGGACAATCTTCCTGCAATTGTATTTCATGTTGGATACCCCTTCTTGGAGGTAATCCCTTTAGTTCCTGAAACATCTCATCATATTGGTTAAAAACCTCATATAGTTCAGATTTCAACTTTGCATCACAACCTTGGAAAACTTCTTTTTTAACATTATCTTTGGGTTTAATCATCACGAGAACAAAATTCTTACTAGCATTGACTAATCTCTTCATTTGTCCTGCATTTACAAGTGACAAATTCATCTTCTTTGAATGTGCTCTAACAATGTACTCAAATCCATTTTTAAACAAGTGATACTTATTCTCATGACGATAAAAAATGGCTCTTCTATCACATAAGTATGGGCTTCCCAACACAATACCACATATATCCAAAGGAATAACATCAAGCTCTACCTCATCTATAAAATTTGCAGTGATGGAAAACCTAAGTTTACACCTTCTTGTCACCTGCAATTTAGCATTATCACATATCCAACTGAGAAAATATGGTTTAGGATGTGGAATAGTTTCCAATTTTAATTTCTTGACAGTGTCTTCAGATATAAGGTTTGCTTGAGATAAATTATTAAAAAGAGTATCTATCTTGGTATGCTTTGAAACAACCTTTATGTGAAAAAGTTCTATTCTTTCTTTTTCTTGTCGAGTTTCATTGAGATTACTGTTACTTGAAGAACTAGTACTTGCAATAGAACCCTTACCTTGATAGCCCATGGATGTAATCTTTGTTTCATCACCCGAATCAGAACCTAAATCATGTTGTATGGTTGTAGCAGTCTTTGACTTCCCTTTGTTGCCAAACGTTTTGGGTCTTCTTTCAGGATGAAGTTTCCAACAATGGTCTTCATCATGGCCATCCTTTGAACAATGTTTTCATGTAAATTTTTCTCCCTCTTTCTTAAAAGTAGCATTATTTTTTCCATTGCCCCTGAACTTCCTCTTTCCTTTGTATCCATGACTGAAAGGATTCTTGTTACCCTAATGAGTTTCATTCCTTCCTGTGGCTTCCAAATGAGTTTCCTGGACACAAACTTCATCTAGATTTGAAGGGTTAAACATGAGTATTGTATGTCTCAAGTAACTATGTAAGGATCCAATGTATTTGAGTAAAGTTTCTTGAGAAGACAAATCTAATCCCAAAACCAAATCTCTTCTCCTAAATTCTTGAGTAAAACTTTGCACATTTTTCCCTTTATCTTGTCTAAAATTTTGCCAATCCATAATAGCTTTTTGCATATATGCCAATGGGTAAAATTGTTTTTTAATTGCAACAATAAAATCATTCCAAGAGGTTAAAATTTTACAATGTTTTATCATGTCCTCTTGAGTCTTTTCTTCCCACCAAATGAGTGTTGCACTATCCAATCTTAAAGAAGAAAGTTGAATCTTAGTTTCATCATCTTGAATTTTTTGTATCCTACAATACACCTCAATCTGACGAATCCAGTTATCTAATTTCTCAGCATTTACCTCTCCATTGTACATTGGCAATTCAAATTTAATATCAAGCTTTAACAAAGGAATTTGTGGAGGAATTTTACCATGTCCCCTTGGAAAATTTGGAAGAGGTTGTGAACTGGTAGAAGAAGAAGAAGATGGAGGTGAGGGAGGTGGAGTAGCACCATTCCCTCCATTTCCTTTTGGAATTTTATCACCACTGTCTCCCTTGTTCTTTGAAGGGTTGGAGCCTTCACCTTGCAGCCTTGTATTCCCTTCTTCCATCAAGACTTTCATCATTTCTCTCATTTCCATGAAAGCCTTTCTGAGATTTTCATCTTCTGTAGGAATATTTTCATGACTCTCTTCATGAGCCATACTTGGTGAATGCCTCCTTGAAACTTGAGGTGATGATACAATCTTTCTTCTTGAAGGATGAGAACTTGGCTCTACAGGTTGACCTCAGAAAACAAAACACTTGCAAATAATCAAGCCTTCAAAAACCTAAGTTATGATACCAACTTGATCTGAAAATGATAAAGACTTGTATTCTTGAAAACATTTGCAAGTTTTTATTCAAGTGTTCTTATGCAAAATGATCAATTTGCAAACACAAATTTTATAGAAATTACACATTCAAGATGCAATAATAACCAACAAAATACAATGAACAGTAAACACATAACACAACAAATGATAAAGGAGTTCACCTCTCTCTTGGGCTATATCTCCTGGTCCAACTTCCAATGCATCTTTTATATTATTTTCTCAAAGTGCTAAAATATGTGCTTTACAATGCTCAAAATGTCAAATAGATGGCTCCAATAGCTTCAAAACGTCCAAAAACCCCTAGTTGGGCTTTTTCGACATTTGATTTGGCCAAAAATTGAAGAAGATAGACTTCCTGGAAGTTCTCCTTCAAACTTGTTGTCTCTGGATCATCAAAATGCACCTTTGTGTGTCCAACCTAGCCTCTACGCTCATTTTCGTGCTAAAACCTAGCACCGGGCATACAACCGCAACACACGTGCAACTATAGAATGGTTAAGGAACCTAGCCCCCTAACCGCCAAGTCATTGGGCATATGGCCATGTGACCGCACATAAAAGGCTGGTGCTAACTGTTGTTCAAATCAAATGGACATACGACAAGTGTCGACGCAATTTTAACCATTGGCAAAACTCCTACACCCCCGCGCCAAACTATACAATAGTTAAACTTAAATAAATTTTAACACATATACATATTAAGAACTAATGCGTGGGCTATTGGTAGCCCACGCCGTGTGAAGGCGCTCCACCATGGCGAGAGGTCTGAGGTTCGATCCCCACAGACTCCATATAATTTTTAATGGCCAATCAAATATGGTGCCACATGGCAGCACATGTCTGGGCCACGTGGCACCTTCCCACTTGTCAATAATGTGCCATGTGTCGAGATATGATTCAACCTCACAACTTCCAATTGTCTGCCCACTCAACCCTGCCATGTCATTGTACATCCCTGCCACGTCAACCACTGTACAGACTGTATAGTCAACATTTTTTTTTTCCATGTTTGACAATTTGAACAGAACACGATATCTCACTCATCCGACGTCCGTTTGAACCCGTTCAAGTTGCGTTGGGTTCGTGACGACGAGGCCTACACACCTGTTTGATTTGAAGTGATTCCGAGAACTTTGAATTTTGAGCAAAATTTGATTCTTGTCCATGTACATGGACAATATTCCTCCCTTTCATCCCTGTCCATGTACATGGACATGCCTGAATATTCATCCATGTCTATGTATATGGACAATGGACATGGACATGGCCGAATATGGCCCTGTCCATATACATAGACATGCCATAATTATACCTTACATTATGAGAATTATACCTCCAAAGAGTAAATATTGTTACATCACAATCATAGTGTAATCAATTTATATTTTAAACAATTTAATATGAAATAGTGTTTTGGTTTTGGCATTAATTTTATATATGTTTAAGCACCAACAAAGTTTACTATTATTTTTTATAAAATTTAGTTTATATTTTAATCTATTTAATCTTAAATAGAGTTTTGGTTTGTCACTACTCTAAACAATAATACTGTCTCATTTTAATATGTTACTTTATGTTCAAAATAAATTCAATTGAATAAAAAATATATAAATGTAATCTTTGCCTATATATTTGGAAGGCTACATCTATGTACAAACCAAACTTGATATTCCACAATATAAGATGGAGATCATACCTTCTATAAATTAATAATTTATGAACATAATAGGATGCAAAAACAATAGAGTAAAATCATAGACACAACAACACTTAGACCATATTAGACATAGACAAGTAGAGATACAATATGTCTATCAGATGGAATGAGAGGGCTGACCGAATTTGACCGATGTACAAAGACAGGCTCGAATTCGAGACTATCCTTGTACATGAACATGCCCAAACCTTTTATAAATTAATTATTCATGAACACAATAGGATACAAATACATTAGAGTAAAAACATAAACACAACAACACCTAAACCATATAATACAACTACAAGTAGATGTATCATATGCTTATCCGATGGGATGACACGGACGAATTCGTCCCTTTCCATATACAGGGACAGGTGCATGGAAAGGGCCATATTTGACCCTGTCCATGTACAGGAGAAGGCTAGAATTTGGGTCTATCCCTATACATGAAAAGGGCTGAATATGACCCTATCCATTTACAGGGACAGGTCCTAACCTCTTGTAAATTAATAATTTATAAACATAATAAGATACATACACAATATAATAAAAACACAGACACAACAACACCTATACCATATCAGACCTAGAGAAGTAGAGATGGGATGACAGGGCCAATTCGACCATGTACACGGACATACACGAATTCGGGCCTGTCTTTGTACATGGACATGGCCATATTAAACACTGTCCATGTACAGGGAGAGGCCTCGCCGGAGTCTTAACCAGAAGAGAGAGCACCGCCCCGAATCTTAAACTGCAATGATCCATGTCACATATTTGGACTCGAGAAAAGGACGTGCTCTCTCTCTTCACGTTTAGGCGCTTCCGGCGATATGCACGATGGAGGATTGCTTAGTCGGCTTCGTCCTTAATTTCTTTGTTTGGTAATCTTCAATCAGTTTAAATTGTATTATGCCTTTGTCATATTTAGCAAATTTGTGTTCACTAACTCATTAGGTTTTCCGGGAGTTGGAGCACACATGAGCGAGGCCGAGGAAATCTGAGTTTTGAATTGGTAAACGTCTCGCTGTGTTTATTTTGAATAACTGCTACACGTGTGGGATATTCGTATGCATGCCATTTCAATGAATGAAATTATTGACAAGTGCAAGTTATCTGTGTTGAAATTCCATTTTCACGCTTGATGATTACAATAAAGCTCACTCATCATTAGAATATGGCGTTTCTAACTTTCTTCTTCTGCTTTCTTTTTATTAAATGTGACAGTCGAGAGTATGAAGACCCGTTAATGCTGATCACTAAACGCAGGTGGGATTGAGGGGATATCACTGGGCTTTTGAAAGGGTGTTTGGGCATATGACTGGAAACACAATATGATTTAATCTAAATGTTTTAGATTTTTGAGTTTTTAATCAGAATCAGTTAAAAATAGATTTTGGGTGAAATTTATTTCTTGTTTTGTGTAAATGGATTTAAAGTCCTAAAAAAAACTTTAGCATTACTTGGATTATACAATTCTACCATTTTAATATGTAGTTTTAATAATTTTTGGTTGGATTTGAGGAAAAATAGATTTCAAAATATATTAGGAGAAATGTCAAAAAGTAGAATGTTGATGGTTTAACAACTTTTGTTTCTCTTTGGGTTTGACAACTTTTGTATCTTTTTCACTTGCAACTAACATTGTTGATAGTTTGGAAGAAATTTAAATTGTAATGGACAATTTTCCCATCAAATTCCATCCCTTATGCAAAACTATTTAGATATGGCATTCTAAAATGATTGTAGACAATTATTTACCCAACAATTTTTAGCTTACTGTATATGTACATTTGTATAGTAATACATGTAATAAGAATATATGTGTTATTTTGTAATATTAATAAATTAAATTAAAAAATATTTAAATTAATGAGAATTAAAAAAGAATTAATCTAAGTGTTCTATTTTTTTAACTTTTGAATGTGAAAATTGTTAAAGAAATATTGGTGAAATTTATTTATTTTTTATTTAAATTGTTTTTTGAAATGTTTAAATTGATTTAGAGTCCTTAACAATTATAGGAACACTAGGATTAAGAAAATATAAATACTTTCCCCCACTAAAAAAATACAAGTACTTGCCCCCACTAATTGCTGATTCAGCCAATCAAAAAAAGAAATCTCAAATTATACCTTGAAAAACACCAAAACTAGAGCATTTAAACTATGCTTACTCATTGTGTTTAGAGTTTGAGAACTAAGTGTATGTGGTTTGAGAGTTGCAACTAAGATTGTTGACAATGTGGAAATTTTTTTAACTATAAAATACAATTTGCCCATCCATTTGTCCATTTTTTCAATTCCCTAGTTTAAACATTCTAATTTTTTTTAGCTTAATATATATATAACTATATGCATTTATAAAATTAATAAAATTAATGTAATAAAAATGTATGAATATTTTATAATATTAATAAAATAGATTAAAATATATTGAAATTAATAAGAATTAAAAATAAATAATTATAAAAATTCATATCAAAATAAATCTATATAATTTTACCATGTTATTTATTTTTTATTCATATTTATTACATTTAAAATAATAATAAATTTATAATGAACTATTTTTGAAATATTTATTTTTTATTCATATTTATTATATTCAAAATAATGATAAATTTATGATGAATTAATTTTTAAATTTAAAAACTGATTTCATAAATTATTAGCCAATTGAAAACTAAATCCACACAAAAGATTATGTAGAAAACATTCAATCCATAATATCAATGGAAACTCCATAGTGGGTGCTCATTTCTTTGTACTTGCATTTCATAACTAAGAAAAAGATAGTAGAGTATAGGTCTCACCTTATAATAGGGTTTTATCCCACACTTGGATTCTCAAGTCACATCTTGTGCTCATCTATGTGAATAATGTGTTCATTTCTTCTTTTCTTTCATTTTGATTTCAATTAATTCCAAAATTTCTAGCATTATACTAGTAATAAAAAATCCGATATATAAGGTAATAACATTCATAAAAAAATATTTCACAATATCATAAGATATATTTTCATGAATTGTTCCTCTGGAATATCCATGGCATTTTATAGATCGTATTGGTATTAGATCTTTTCTTTTTGTGGCAAGTTGCAAGATAAAAAAGCTAGCTTAAGAAGGAAGTCTCAAAACCCTAGACATAGAAGATTATTCCAAGGTAAATCCATCAAGGTGGGTAACACTTTCATGAGAATTGGGTCTCCAAAATTCCGAAAGACCTTTTTTCGGCCAAAACATGTTTCGACCGAAATTTTGAACATCAAATTGAACGGTACCATGATGACGCCCTCCATTTTCGTGTACAATTTTAGCCGGATGGATTTTTTTCATCCGATGACATCTTCTCGATTGGAATAATCTTTTGGGTGAAAGAAATTTTCGGCCAAAAACATGTTTATATATTACTGCACATCGCACCTGTAACCGTTTTTATGAATTGTTGAATAATGGATAACATTAGGTGTTGGCGCATATATTAGTGATGGTGATTCATGATAGGTGTTGGTGCACATATTTTTGGTTAGGTGATAGCACTAGGTGAACATCTTGGTGCTAGTGGATGTCATTTGTTAAGAACCAAATACCAATATAGCATAGAAAAACCTCAGAAAAAGTACTCAACGCCTTGAAAAAGAGATGATTTCAGATAATAAGCCTCTTCGAGGGGGTAACCTCCTTTTACCCCACTTAGATGTTCAAGTACCAGATGATTCAAAATGAAAATGTCTCGTTGGTATATATAGGAGACTAGGAGGTATAATTACAACTAATGGCCTAAAGCCGACATAAATAAAATAACATTACTAATATAATATGCCCCAATTAAGGGGTAATGAGCCAATATTAGGGCTTAGCATGCCCCTCCCCTTGAGACAAGTGTTTTTCGCAATGCTTGAGTAACTATGGATGCTTCTGTATAAAAGACTCATCTTCCCAAGTGGAATCTTCAGCCAGTAGTTTCCTCGATTTAATGAGATACTCTGAAATGGATCTATTCCTCAGTTGGTGAATTCTTGTGTTAGTGATGGCTTTAGGTTCCAATATGATTTTTCCTTCCTCATCAAGTTCTGGAAATATAGTTTGAACCGAGATCTTGTTGCCTATAACCTTCTTTAAGCAT
>ML780724.1:1043199-1113716 GCA_009831015.1 Picea engelmannii
ATCTTGTTGAGCTCTCTATAATCTGGACACATACGCCATGAGCTATCTTTCTTGAATACCATTACCACTGGTGCAGAGTAAGAACTTTGGCTAGGTCTAATAATGCCATCCTCTAACATTTCTTCAACCATGAGCTCAATTTCACTCTTCTGGGCGTAAGGGTATCAATATGGCCTAATGTTAGGAGGAACACTCCCAGGAATTAGGTGAATTTCATGATCATGATTTCGAGTGGGTGGAAGACCTTTGGGAATATCTTCAAATACTTTGCAATGCTTATCAATGATCCTTTGAAGATCTTGAGGAATAGATGGCTTAGATGTTTGAACATCTAGTGAGCATAGTTGTGCAATAACGCCTTGATGCCCCTTTTTCAATAATTTTGTCATGTCGTTAGATCTTATCACCTTATCGGGTTTCCCTGTGATACCTCTTAACTCAATTTCTTTTCCTTTTAATGAAAATTTCATGAAAAGTTCTTGAAAATTAAAATCCATTGTTCCTAATGATTGTAACCATTGGATTCCTAGTACAACATATGTACCACCCATGGGTATATCAATCATTGGACTATTCATTACATACTCCCCCATAGTAAGATTTAACTTATTGCATTTTCCTGAGTAATTGATAGTTCCTCCATTTGCAATCATTACTTGAAACTCTGGCACTGGATATACAAATAAATTGAGATCTTTGTATAATTTATAGTGAATGAAATTATGAGTACTGCCAGAATCAATTTGGACTATTACCTTTTTCTTTTTGATGTATCCTTCAATCTTGAGGGTTTGAGGAGTGCCAATTCCAACAAATGCATTACACGATATCATGGGAGTCAACTCTTCAGATGAAATTGCTTCTATGTTTTCATCCTGAGATGGTTCTTGGCCTTATTCTTCTTCCTCTTCACAATCTATGTAGAATAATTTCTTCTCACCACACTTATGTCCCTTACTGTACTTGCTCTCACAATTAAAGCATAAACCTTTTTCTTTTCTTTCCTCCAATTGTTGAGGTGTTTTAGAAGAAGGAGCATTGTTCTCTCTATAGATGTTAGAATTGGTCCATCTAGTAGCCATAGCCATATTTTTACTTTCAACATTTCTTGCCACCTTAAATGCATTCTCCAATGATTTGGGTTCCCAAGGGCGAACCTCATGTTGAATGTTATCCTTTAAAGTTCCTATGAATACATCAATCAAGTGCTCATCTGGAATATCAGTTACCTTTATATTGAATATTTGGAAGTTCTCAATCTACTCGGTAACTGAACCCTTTTGCTTGAGATTTATCAATTGGCTAAAGAAGGTATTGCACCTTGTATCCTCATAGTGTGATATCATTTCTTCTGTGAAAATTGTCCAGGTGACGAGTGATTTCCGAGAACAAAGCCATCGATACCATACAAATTGATTAGGTTCTAAATATAAAGAAGAAATTCGTACCTTTTGTGTATGTGGCACATTATGGAGATCAAAGAATTGCTCCATCTTAAGTATCCATGTGGTTGGGTCCTTAGCATCAAACTTACTCATATCAATCTTAGGAACGTGGTTGGTCTTCAAACCAAAGTTGGAGATTCTCCATTTTTGATTCACCTTCCTTGTGTCCTCATCATGAATTTCATCGGATGCATTTTCACTTGCAAGTGTATTCTCTGTTATGAAATTTTTCAATACTTCCATGATCTCCCTTTTTAAACCATCCATCTTAGTATCCAACTTATCTTCCATTGAATCCATCTTAGTATCTAACTTAGCTTCCATTGAATCCATCTTCTTTTGTAGTTCATTTATGTCCCTACACATTTCTTCACATTCATCAAGAGTCCAAGTAAGATTTTCTAGAGGTTTAGTTGGTGTATAAATTCCCTTTTTTGGTGGCATGTTGGCCAAGTATCACTTTTGAACCTTGATTTTGAGGTGGTTCTTCTAGACAATATTTCTTCTATTTTATCTCCCAAGTTTCATCTCTTTTGGGTATGGCACCTTCTTTTATGTAGTTATCTGATATTTCTTCTCTGTAATGCCATAGGTCTGATCAAAATTGGATGTGGCAAGTGGAATTTACAGTAAATTCCCCACAACTTGCCAATTTTTGTCCTTTCCAAGAGATCTCACTTGTATAGCATGCCTCACACAATATAATTGATATAAAATTTTGAAACTCGCACCAGAAATACTAAAGACTATCCACGATCCAATGAAACTAGTCCCACTCAATTTGGATACTCTAGGAAGAATTTATGATTGTTTTACCTGGAACACCTTCTTGAGAGTAGTCAATAGGACTAGTCAGATACCCTATCTTACACACGGTGTATCTACAAATTTACGATGACCTAGAAGCTGAAATTTGTACCATGGACACCTTACTAATTTATATAAATAGCCTCCGAAGTTCAAGGTCTGAAACATTATGAAAAAGGTTTTATAGTGAAAATGATGCAATGACTTATTTCAGGATGATTCCAGAACCCTATCTTGTATAGGCTGTATCTATGAAAGTATAAGGTCTCAGGAGCTTAATATTGAGCCCAACGTACCTTGATCCGTCTTCTAAATATCCTCCAAGCCATTTCTTTTGAAACATTGTAGAAAAACAATTATAGTGAAAATCCCAAGGTGTCTCAGATGTAGCAGGGAAACCCCAAGACCTTGAGCTCTGATACCATATGTTAAGAACCAAATACCAATATAGTATAGAAAAACCTCAGAAAAAGTACTCAATGCCTTGAAAAAGAGATAATTTCAGGTAATAATCCTCTTCGAGGGGCCAAGCTCCTTTACCCCACTTAAATGTTCAAGTACCAGATTATTCAAAATGAAAATGTCTCCTTGGTATATATAAGAGACTAGGCGGTATAATTACAACTAATGGCGTAAAGCTGACATAAATAAAATAACATTACAAATATAATATGCCCCAATTAAGGGGTAATGAGCCAATATTAGGGCTTAACATCGTTGCTTAAGGGGTAATGAGCCAATATTGGTGTTGCGGGTAGGTGGAAGTTGGTGTTACGGGTGAGTGGACGTTGGTGCTGCGAGCGTTCATTCTAGGTAATTTCCATGTTAGTTTTAAATTTTAGATGTTATTTTTTAAATTTTACAGATTTAGAGTGTTGACATGGTCGTATTCGGCCCTGTCCATGTACAGGGACATGCCCGAATTCGAGCTTGTCTCTATACATGGACATGGCCGAATATGGCCCTGTCCATGTATAGGGACATGCCCGGATTTGGGCATGTCTTTGTACATGGACAAGGCCGAATATGGATCTATCCATGTACAGGGACATGCTTGAATATGGTTAGATAGTTAGTATTAAATAGTTAGACTTAGTATTATTCGTCCTAGTATTAAATTATTAGATTTAATAATCTTTGTATAATTGTATAATAGTTAGATTAGTAAATTGTTAGTTTATTATATTGTTAGATTTAAAATTAAGTTAGTCTTCATATAAAATTGTTAGATTAGATTTTAGATTTTCAATTTTATAGTTTTAGAGTGTTGACAGGTTTGTATTCGGCCATGTCCATGTATAGGGATAGGCCCGAATATTCAACCCTGTCCATGTACAAGGACAGGCCAGAATTGTGCCTTATATTACCAAAATTATACCTCCAAAGAGTAAATACTATTAGATTATTAAATTTTTAGACTTAATAAAAAAATTGTATAATAGTATGATTATTAAATTGTTAAATTTAAAATTGTATAATAGTTAGTCTTCGTATAAAATTGTTTGATTAGATTTTAGATTTTCAGTTTTATAGTGTTAGAATGTTGACAATGTTGTATTTGGCCCTGTCCATGTACCGGGACATGCTTGAATATTCAGCCATGTCCATGTATGGGGATAGACCCGAATTCAGGCCTGCCCATGTATAGAGATAGGCCAACATTATACGTTACATTACAAGAATTATACCTCCAAAGAGTAAATACTATCACATCACCATCATAGTGTAATCAATTTATATTTTAAATAGTTTAATCTCAAATAGTGTTTTGGTTTTGGCATTAATTTTATATATGTTTAAGCACCAACATAGTTTAATGTTATCTTTTATGAAATTCAATTTATATTTTTATTAGCTTAATCTCAAATAGAGTTTTGGTTTTGGCATTCATTATATATATGTTTACGCAAGGGCAGAGTTTATTGTTATTTTTTATAAAATTCAGTTTATATGAATGCAATCCTGGCCCATATATTTTTAGGAGGCAACATCCATGTACTCTAAACAATAATATTGTCCCATTTTAATATGTTACTTTATGTTCAAAATAAATTCAATTGAATAAAAATATATAAATGTAATCCTTTCCTATATATTTGGGAGGGTACATCCATGTACAAACCAAACATGATTTTCCACAATATGAATAATATAGGATGGAGACAATACCTTCTATAAATTAATAATTTATAAACACAATAGGATGTAGACACAATAGAGTAAAAACAAAGACACGACAACACCTAGACCATATCAGACATAGCCAACTAGATGTATCATATATTTATTGTATGGAACGACATGGATGAATTTGGCCCTACCCATGTACAAGGATAGGCTCGAATTCAAGCATGTCCCTTTACATGGACAAGGCCGAATATGGCCCTGTCCATGTACAAGGATAGGCCCAAACCTCCTATAAATTAATTATTCATGAACACAAAAGGATGCATACACATTGGAGTAAAAACATAGAAGAAACAATACCTAGACAATATAATACAAATACAAGTAGATTTATCATATGTTTATCAGATGGGTTGACAGGGTTGAATTCGACCCTATCCATGTATAGGTACAAGCTCATATTCGGGCATGTCCCTATACATGGACAGGGTCATATTTGGCCCTATCCATGTACAGGAGAAGGCTCAAATTTGGGCATGCCCCTGTACATGGAAAGGGACAAATATGGCCATGTCCATGTATAGGGACATGCTTGAACCTCCTATAAATTAATAATTTATGAACACAATAGGATGCAGACATGATAGAGTAAAAAACCAGACACAACAACACCTATACTATGTCAGACACAAAGAAGTAGAGGTATGATATGTTTATTGTATGGGATGATAGGGCCGAATTTGGCCCTATTCATGTATAGGGACAAACTCTAATTAAAGCCTATCCTTGTACATGGACAGGGCCAAATATGGCCCCGTCCATCTACAGAGACATGCCTGAATTCGAGATTTTCCCTGTACATGGACAAATTTTGAATATGGTCCTATCCATGTATAGAGACAGGCTCGAATGATACCCTACATTACTAGAATTATACCTCGAAAGAGTAAATACTGTTATGTCATAATCAGAGTGTGATCGGCTTATATTTTAATCAATTAAATCTCAAATAAATCTTTGGTTTTGGCATTAATTTTAGATATGTTTATGCACCAACAAAGTATACTATTATTTTTTATAAAATTCACTTTATATTTTAATCAGTTTAATCTCAAATAGACTTTTGGTTTTGGCATTCATTATATATATGTTTATGCAAGGGCAGAGTTTATTGTTATTTTTGATAAAATTCAGTTTATATGTTAATTAGTTTATATGAATGCAATCCTGTCCAAAAATCTTTAGGAGGCAACATCCATATACTCTAAAAAATAACACTGTCCCATTTGAATATGTACTTTATCTTCAAAATAAATTCACTTGAATAAAAAAATTATAAATGTAATCCTTGCCTATATTGGGGAGGCTATATCCATGTACAAACCAAACTTGATTTTTCACTATATGAACAATATAGGATAGAGATAATACCTCCTATAAATTAATAATTTATGAACACAATAGGATGCAAACACAATAGAGTAAAAACACAGACACAACAACACCTATACCATATCAGACACATACAAGTAGAGGTATCAGATGCTTATCAGATGGGATGCTAGGGTTGAATTTGGGCCTGTCCATGTACAGGGACATGCTCGAATTTGGGCATGTCCCTGTGCATGGATATGGCATAATATGGCCATATCCATGTACACAAACTGGCCCAAATTCAGGCCTTTCGTTGTACATGGACAGGGCCATATTCTAGTCGACGTTGGTGCTACGGGTGGGCAAACATTGGTGCTATGAGAGTTTAGTTTAGAATAATTTTAAATTTTATGATTTAAATAGTTAGTTTTAGTATTAAATTGTTAGTGTTAGTCATGCAAATGAAAAATAAATACAAACAAGTAGCCAACCAACCAACCAACGACAACAACAACACCTAGACCATATCAAACACAGACAAGTAGAGGTATCATTTTCTTATCACATGGGATGTCATGGCCGAATATGGTGTTGTCCATGTATAGGGACAGACCCAAATTTGGGCTCGTCCCTATACATGGATAGGGTCGTATTTGGCCCTGTCCATGTACAAAGACATTTCTGAATTCGAGCATGTCCCTATACATGGACATGGTTGTGTTCGGCCCTGCAGGTGGGTGGTCTGAGTAATTTATAGTTTAAAATTGTTATACTATTAGTTTTACTAGTTTAGAAGGTTGGTAGGGCCGTATTCAACCGTGTCCATATACAGGGACAGGCCCGAATTGTTTCGAGATGCATGATATTCACATGATTAAAATTGAGAATGACTCTCAAGGGCCCTAATGAAATTGAAAATAAGATTTAGAGGGTGCATTTCCCAATAGCTGCTCAAAAGATACATAATATTTATTGCTTAGTATGTGTTTAGGCAGTTTCTCTCCCTCCCCTGTAACACTAGTTTATGGATCCTTCATATAAATATAGTTTCATGCATTTAATGCCTACTAGGTCAACTTAGGGATTATGGTTTACGAAATTGTTTGTTCTATGAAATGAGTAGTTTTCATAGCACCACATAAGAATGAGTTCAAAAACAAAGAGAATTTAAAACAATAAGGACAATCGTATTGCTAATTAAATGCCATCTGTATCACTCATTAAATGATAGAAATAACCATACCAAACATTTAGATTGAAGAACAACATATTTATAAACTAAATAACATCCATACTAGACTTTAATAATAGTTTTATAGCACATTAATAACAACTATAGTATACATTAAGAGAATTTGTACTTTTACTATATAGCATGATGTAATATTCACTGAAAATGGCAGTTCAATTATTGTAGAAAACCATACTTCATGAATGTTAGCATCTTCCCTGCATTTGTTTCTAGCTAAACCTTGAAAACTAGGCATTTATACTATTATAAAATTTAAATAGAGCTTATGGGTGCCATTATTCCCATCATTTTCACACTTTTCTCACTTCCCTCTATAATTACAGTACCTAAATGCAGTAAATTCCTATGATAAAAACAACCCATATTCACTAATAAATGCATCAAATGCCCCATTATAAATGCAACACCTAACTCCAGTAAATTCCTATGATAAAAGAAACCAATATTCACTAATGAATGAATCAAATGCCCCATTATAAATGCAACAAAGTTTCCATTACAAATCTACCACCTCTCTCTCTCATTAGTTGTGGTTCCTCTCTCATAGATGCATAAGTTTTAGTCCTAAATATTGCCATTTCATATTTCACAAATATGCACAAGCAAATTCACCTAATAACTGTAGGCAAACCAACCCCATTCATGGTTGGAAAGCTGGAGCCCCTCTATTTGGAATGTCCTTTTCCAGTCTCAGGGTGTACCCTAGAGGGTGTATGCTGCCATCAAAAGCATGTCCATGTACAGGGATGGAGCCAAATTCGGTCCTCTCCCTGTACATGGACATGGTTGTATTCGACCGTGTCAACCTCTTCCTAAGGTTGAGCTTGAATACAACCCTGTCCATGTACAAATAGTTCATGTTCAACTGAATACTTATACATTCAGTTTGGAAATCTGAAGGTTAGTTATGAATTATAATGGACTCTTTAATGCCGAAAATTTATATTTCAAATTGTATTTGAGAATTTAAATTTGAATTATCTACTTTAATTTTGCCTAAAATTCATTCTTTCTTTGCAAATTTGAATGTAACTTACTTCACACATCACATAAATTCAAATATGAAAACTCTGATTGGTGTGGGTTTTTGTTTTTTTGGTTTATTTATTTTTTGGTTAAGTACCAAGTTGAGATAATGTGCTATTTTTTTCTCTCCCACGATGGTCCATAAGACCTAGTAGTAGTTAAGAAGAGAATGATCACATTATTGATTTTCCTTTGGTTTTTTGGTTAAGTACCAAGTTGAGATAATGTATGATTTTTTTTCTCTCCCGGGATGGTCCATGAGACCTAGGAGTAGTTAAGAAGAGCATTATCACATTATTGATCTTCCTTTTATGTTGGGATGATAAAATATTATAAGTAAATATCATGAGAATCATGTGGACATTTTGTCATTAAAGAAGAACTTAATTGTTGACTTTGTCTTGAAATCACCCTTGCTTGACTTACGGCCCCCTTAATTGTTGTGTGGGTTTTTGGTTTTGTGCTTTACTTAAAGAAATATAGATCCCTTGACTTTGGAAGAATTTAATTGTTGAATTTGTGTTGAAACCACCCTTGCTTGAGTTATTCCCCCCTTAAATTGTTGTGTGGGTTTTTGGTTTTGTTCTTTTCTTTTTCCTAAAGAAAACTAGATTCCTTCACTTTGGATTCCTTCTCTTGACTTGTTTTTTTTCTTATTGATTTTTATGATTTAACGATAAATATTTTATGTTATAAAATATTATTTTTTTAAATTATTTAATTATTTAATTGTGTGGCTACGACCCCTCTAGGATAGTTCTTCTTGGTCTTTTCCATCTTGTTCAAGATCTCTTCTTGGTTATTTCTTGCGGATTCTGGTTCTACTTGCTAGTGTCGCCTTCTTTATATTCTTGCTAATGCCACCTATGTATGTTACTTGTTAGTCTACTGATATTTTACCCTAAAAGTTCTTCTTGACAATTTGTTCCATGTGTCACGATGAGATATGCCCCGAGGGTTTGATCAATGATCCCTTGAAGCTTTTTCTGAGAACATATCTAAGAGATAGTAACAACATATCATGTAATGTTTTTTATTGTTTTAGTTTTAAGTAAATGTTTTGTCAGTGATTGTTTTTGTCAATGATTGTAAAAAATACAGTTGTTCTAGTTTTTTCAATATATGTTTGCGATGCTTTGAAGTTGTTATAAATGCTTGTGTTATAAATGTAATATTTTCATTTAATGTTTCTATAACTTATGAACTTTCATATTCATGAATTTTCAAAGGATTGATATTGAGGCGAGATGTCAAGACAAGAGTCTCCAAAAATTTCTCGCAAGCACTCTAGGATATCCCAATAAGGAAGAAGAGGAACCCCTTATTCAACTGAGACTCTGAGTGACCAACGAAAATCTAGTCAGAGGAGGAGATTATCAAATGAGTCTATGAATAGATCATCTCGAGAATGTTCTCAAACAAGTTCTATAGATGCAACCTTCTTAGATAGGTTTCATATTGATACTCCTACACCCGAGAATGTAGGGAATACATCATGATAAAAAAATAGTTTTGGTAATTTTATTTGATTTTGTATTTTTGTGTATTTATGTTTATGTTTTATATATATATATATATATATATATATATATATATTATAGATGTTTTTTATTTTTATTTTCTTATGTTAAATTATATTATTAAATGTTGTAATTACTTTCAAATGTGTGTGTAGACATTGATTTTAATGCGAGGGAAGACAATGAAAGAGAGAGTGGGTTTCATGAATATTCTAATGTTGGTGAAGACAGTGAAAGTGGATTTATGAGGCGTTATCAAGAAACAAAAGATTACACACCTACGTCCACCTATCCTTCAAGTGTTGGTGATGAGCTTCCCTAGGAAGGGTTTACTGAAGAAATGACCCTTGAGCGATGTTCAGGTGTTAGAAGCAGGTTGGAAAATGATTTGAGGATCTTGAATCTCCCTCGGGAGAGTAAAACATTTTTGGATATTGTTTTACATTCATTGCAAAACTTTATGGATGCATATCAAAATATGGGGCCAACAAATGACAATTTTATTGATTTGATGAGGAGGCAAAAGTTGGAGGTGATGGGCTCTGATAAATGGGACGTAGTAAAAAGTAAAGTTTCAAAATAAAGCACAATTTATGTGTTCAATTTCAAAGATAAGAGAAAGCGAAAGATGTTGAAGGTGAAATATTTTAAGCGCTCCAACATAGTAGGACATATTTATACCATATTTTCGGTAGCATATGGGAAATTTTGGTGGAATGATGAGGTTCCACATTATTTTGCTAGACATTTTTATGTAGATTTTTTCATGGACATGCACCCTGATTATACTAGCCTACTGTCCAATTATTATGGGGCTAGTAAATGAAGTACATATGATCGGAAAGGGGCATATCGAAATGTGACATTGTACAGGCCTCCACAACCTTTAGTATCTCTCCCAATAGGGGCATTTGCCTCACATTCAAATTTTCAAGCTCCATCAAAGGTTGCAAAGAGGCTAGGAATGTAATCGAAGAAAACTTGGAATCGATTGTTTATGGTGTTGATGCTGGTTTGAACCATCAGAGAGCGGAAGCCAATTCTTGAGTCAGTTTTGTTTATAAAACAGATGAGGAGTAAGATACCATGTTAGTAGAAGATCTTAAGGAGTATGTAAAAATTTTCCATAATGGTTGAAAGAATGTCAATCAAAATGATGAACTGAACAATGTATTGGTATGTGTTCTATTTAGTAGATTTTTTACTCATTTGAAGATAGTTTACTTCTAGTTCTAGATATAGATACATATCATTGTATCTATATAAATAATTGAATTGTTATTATCATTAATTATAGTTTGGAGATATGTTAAATGAATCTCTCGTAAATAGGAGACTGTTTCTTGAAGTTTAAATTTGGATGTATTGAATCAAGTATGTGTTTTTTAATATCCACATATGAGTACTTTAGTTTTTCAATCTCCAATATTTTGAATAAGATCAACAACATGAAATTTATGATTTTGTATAAATGTGAACACATTCAATCCTAGATTTAGTTCTTAGTTGTGTTGTTCACAGATCCCTATTCCATCTCCTACTACTAGGGCAAGCTTGTCCCAATTCTCATTGGGAGAGTTTGAAGAGGGTGGGAGTTCACAGGTATCATTGCATGTTGAAAACAAATTTAGTTATATATTAAAATTGCAAATTGTCATTTAAATTATTAATTTAAAAGAAGAATGTCTTAAAAATATTTAGTTTATTGAATATTAGGGTATGGTGGGTATAATTTATTGATATTCAGGTTGGCACATCATAGGCATTACATGTTTCAAAATTTAAAACTACAATTCAATGTGTTAAAATCATTTAAATTTAGTTTCAAATTTTCAAATTTGAAATGTGTTATATAGGGCAATGTGGAGAAGAGAGTGTCTGAGAGTGTGCTTGAACAAAATGTGGAGAAGAGAGTGTAGGATATTTCGATTGAGGAGTATGCATCCATACCTGGGAAGGATGCATTTATTCATGATGATTCAGAAATGTATGTTCATTGCACAATATTGAGTTTTAATTTGATTTTATGTTGGTCTTTTATATAAAAGTGTTCAAGATTATTATTATTATTATTTTTGTTTGTTAATTTGTGCGGAACCTGTTGGCTACGTGATTAACCTGTGGCTTGAGAAACTGCGACTTAGGGGCATCTAATCCGTCAAAATCACCTGGGGATCGCACCCGGCCTAAGCCACACCAACCCTTAACATGATTGGATTTTTTGTCCCCACAGGTTTCGAACCGATGACGTTATCATCACAGAGTGGCTTAACAACACACTCCATCACCGACTTTCCTACACCTCGGGGACGTTCAAGATTATTTTTGTTGAATAAGCTTAAATTTTTTACTTTTTTCAATTTTTTGTTTTCTCAAATTTTTAGTTTAGCCTTTCCTGTTCATAGGGTTACTAAACTAGTGTCTATATAACTTTTCAATGATTTGATCAATTATTTTGAAATATATAGAACCCCTTATAAATGTATGGTTTTCTAAAATGATACATTCAATCTTATTTATGTTTAGATCATGATGAATACCTACTTTTGAACTTGAAGATTCGATTATTTGAGAACAAACTCTATCCCACATTAGAAAAGGGGAAGTTTCTAATTTTTCTTCGATTGCATTCCTTTCCTTCTTGTCCAAAAATAGTGTAGTATGTACATTTGTGTTTTCTGCATACAACGGAGTGAAGTCCTTCTTGCCAGGGCATTGTCAAACTCTTAACTAAATTGGTTACTAACCACAAAAACCAACATACAAGTAGATTTACAAATAAGCTATGTACGTGCATTATATCACTTATGTTTAGATTACGATGAAGACATATTTCCAAGAGAATTTGATTATATGTAATATGAATACATCCCAAAGATGAAAGATTTAAATGATTTTTGATGAATGACTTAATATATGTGCATATTTTTGTTTTCTTCATGTACATGAAAGATTATATGAGAACATATATTCCACCACAGAAAGAGGAGATAAGTATTTTCTAGAACAATGGTTTTTAAAATGGAGATTTCTGAACTTTCATAGATATAAGTAATTTCTTGGAAGAATGGCTTAATATGGAGATTTATAAATCATTTAATTTGAAAGGGCATTTAAGGGCATTTGATTATATGCTCACATCTGTTCCACTATAGAAGAGGAGAGAAGTATTTTACTGCTAAGTAAATAAGGTCACCTAGCATGGGAATTTCACATGAATGATATGAGACTTTATCCACAAGGATATAAGTATTTTATTGGAAGAATGAATTAATATGGAGATTTGTGAAATTTCTACATACATAACTATATTTATTTTCAGAGTATTATGTAACTCTAAATACAAAAATTGGTTACCAAGAACATAATTCTTCTCTTTAAAAATTTGTAAGATTTTAGATAAGATTTTACATTGTTTAGATCATGTATGTTTAATGTGGAGAGTAACTATTTTGGAAGTTTTGGAACTTTGTGATGGAAGTTTGTTTTCAAAAAAGTGCCAAAAAAGTGTATTGAAAAGAGAACGATAATCTTAAATCTATGGAACTCGGGTTGGGTATGTTATTATTTCTTACTGCTTATTTAATATTTAGTTAAAGTATATATGCTAATATGTGTTATTTTTTTTATTATTATTGTTTTTTATTGTTACATATGCTTACATTATATTTAGTGGAAATGAGTATGTTGGAGGATGAGACTTAACTCTTTTGGTAGGTATGTAAATTTTTCTTTAATTACAACTTGTTTTATTTATCTAAAATGGTAAATGTGTACATTTTATTTTAAATTTGTACATATATTTTATTGTAAATTTTTTAATTTTGAATTCGATGAATGTTTTCTTTTGCAGGTATGAAGTGATCTATCTTAAAGAGATGGCTTAGAGTCCAGAATTTTGGAGTTAAATGTCATAGTTTTTGTTATCATCCTAAAATGGATGTGTAACCTATGTATTTGGCGGTGTAACTATTCAATCTTTCATTATATATATATATATATATATATATATGTTTGGAACTCAAAATATCAATTTATTGTCTCATCTTTGATTTTTCTTATATTGTTTATGATGGTGAAAGGATAATTTATGTTTTATGGGAAGCTGATAATAGGTGGCATTGTATCTAGACATAAACAATTATTAATATAAGGATCCTACTTTATTTACAAAAAAAAAAAGAAATGTTAATTTATGCTTTATGATACTCTGCCAAAATAAAAAATGTTTTATTTCATTTTATTTATAAACATCATTGTACTATGTAAAGTAGAGTTGATTTTGTATATAGTGGAGTTGATTGTGTAGTGATGGGGGATTTGGGTAGTTATCAAATTATAGTTTCTAACCTATAATTTCAATTTTGTTTGATTTTTACTATGTGAAGTAGAGCCATTTTTTTAAACAGTGGAGTTGATTCTGTAGTGATGGGAGATTTGGGTAGTTATCAAATTATAGTTTCTAACTTATAATTTAAATTTTATTTGACTTGGAAATATGGTTGAAAATAATCAAACAAGTCATAAAATTTCATAGTTTCCCACTTTGGATCCTCTTACCCCAAACGACACTCAGAGATTAGGGTTGAGGACTAGAGGGTTGCTCAGGTTAGGTTTCATACTTCTCAATTGCCACCTATTAATAATATTAGAATGAAAAAAACAACAAATGATATTGTATATTAAAAATATATGTGAAAACATAAAAAGAAAGTCCAAGTCCATGGTGATGAAAAATTAGTATTAGACTACCAAGGTAAAGGCCAGTTTTCATTGGGTGATATGGGTTTTATTCCATTCCATTCAAGTGATAGTGAATTGAATTTAACAATGAAAATTATAAATTTAAGCATATTTATCATTGCATAAATCTAGGCCCTTCCTTTATTTTGATAGGTCATAGACTCTTATCAATCCAAAATTATGTAAAAACTATGAACTCAAAATTGAAAATTCACAATGAAATGACAATACATAACTAAACTGGTTATGTTCATCCTTGGTTTCTATATTGAAAGTTCACAATGAAATGGCATTCCAACACTAAACTAGTTATGTTAGTCTTTGTTTTTTTTTTTGAGCTTTTAATATATTTATTCAAGAAAATGTGAAATAAAAATATGTACTTTGAAATAAAAATTTAAATATAAACATGATTTAGAACCTATTTTAATATGTAAAATGAAAAAATATTTTAATATAAGTAAGCAATTTTCATTAAAATTTTTATTGATATAAATTGTTTATGTATCAAAAAGGGTTGATGGAAATTATCAATCCTCTACACATTGGAAGTATTCACTAATGTCATTAATATGACTCCTACCATTATTGGAAGTATTCACTATAAAATTCCAACACTAAACTGGTTATGTTAGTCTTTGGTTTCTTTTCAAGCTTTCAATATATTTACTCAAGAAAATGTGAAATAATAATATGTACTTTGAAATAAAAAATGAAATAAAAACATGATTTAGAACCTATTATAATATGTAAAATTAAAATATACTTGAATATAAGTAAGCGATTTTCATTAAAATTTGTATTGATATAAATTGTGTATGTATCAAAAAGGGTAGAAAATGGTTGAGGGAAATTATGAGTCCTATGTACATTGAAAGTATTCACTAATGCCACTAATATGACACCTACCATTAATTGAAGTATTCACTAGTGCTATTAATTTTTAGTTAGGATGTTAACATACACTACCTTGAATTTTGAATACACTCCAAATTCAATTAAAAGAATGAAAATCTAAATGCAACAAACCAAGCCTTAGTAGATGACCTCTTATTTTTTATTTTTTGTTATGAGGTCACAAAATCAAATTTGTTTTCAACTTATGTTTTTTTCAAACAAACTTAATGAAAATTATGTTTAATGTAAAGAATATAAGTAGTGTTAGGTTCATCATACACATTTTTCAAGTAACTCATAATTTCAATTTTTTTTTTCAATTTGCTTCAAGATATTGAAATCTAAATGCACAAATTTAACAATTTAATATAATATCAACACATTTGGAATCAAAATTCACAATTTCATAATTAAAATTGATACTTTTTAAGATGTCTTTAAATTTTTTAATTAGGATGTTAATCATATGTATTACCTTGAATTCTTTAATTATGATGTTAATCATACTTTCTAAGATGTCTTTAAAGTTTTTCTAAGCCACCAATAGTCCCTTATAATGACATGGAAATGGGTCCTAGTTTTGATATGAAGTTATCCTCTTCATATGAAAAAGCATTGAACAATCATTGCAAATAATGAACGCAAATCTTATATGTAGTAAATTGGTTACATGCATTAAAGGATTTGTGTATACGATCTGGATAATTTGTAGGATTAAATTATAATCATCCAATGTACCTCCACAATCATAGTGACCCTTGAGATGAGGTAGATGAGAGATTTCAAAGCTAGAAGAACAAGTAATTGCTATATATCCTAGTAAGAACCTTCTCATTCCGACTCAAGTGAACAGGTTTGGACCTTTTTGGGAGGTTGATGTATTCAATTTAGAATTTGTATCAAACAAGAAGTTGGGAAATAATGAAGAATTAGAAAATGAGCCAAAAAATGAAAAATCAAGTTCCACTATCATCACTTCTTCATGATACATGATTAAAATGGAAGGGAAAGTGGAAATCAAGTGATACCAAGGTGATATATATGTTGTTAAGTTGAATAATTGGTTGAAACAATTAAGATTTTATTTTAGTGTGCTTATCATAGAAGAAGAGAAGAAGATTCCATTTCTTAATTGAAATTAAAGGGCCATGCCTTGGTGGAAGATCCATAATGAGACACTTCAGTTGGAGGGTGATCCACCAATAACTAAGTGGGAGTTGTTTAAAACCCTCATAAAGTCTCAGTTCTACCCTATTGGGTATGTAGAGGAACAAAGGATCAATTGCCATCACTTCAAGTAGAGGTAATGGTAGAGTGTTCAAGAGTACATCAACGAGTTTAGAAAAATGGTGATTATATTGGATATATCTCCTAAGAACTTATTAACTGGTCTAGATGGCATATCAAGTAGGTAAGGGATAAAATCAGATGGAACATCCCAATCATACCTACTGTCATTTGGGATGGCGTTTTCGACCAATATGTGGGCCTAGTTTCCATTATGAACTAAAATAAGAAAAATGGGAAAAATAACAAACTGTCCCCCCAAAGAATTATAATTAACTCTAAATATAATCTAAAATGAAATAAAACTAATATAACTATTTCTAATATATCATGTGTAGGAGAAAAACTAATAGATGAATAAAACATAAGATGATATCACTGGTTGTAGAAAAACATCATGACAAACAACAATATATGAAAATGATAATGAAATGTAGATATAAATGTAAATAGTTACAAACTACACCCGCAACACCATTCTTGTATCCATTAGAAATCATAAATGCATAAAAATATTAAATAACATGTACATAGATAATTCATCTCGAAAAGTATTCACGAAACTCATGAAATAACCAGAGATGAAGAGGAGTCCCATATATAGTCGTGAAACATTTCTGATCCTGGAATTCCTTCTGCTCTTTATTGAATCAGAGATAAGAGTACCATCCAAATCTACAATGGGAAGTATAAGTTCTCCTTGTACAACTAATTCTCTTTTATAAAAGAAGAGAGACTCTTCATTTCCCATAGCTCTTCATTTTGTTTTGTTACAACTTTTCATTTCATTTCCCTTCTTTTTGTTATCTTAGAATTCAAATTTATCTTACATATTTAATAATAAATATATAAAATTATTCACAAAAAGTAAGAATACTTTAAAATTTTTCATATTCATGTTATATGAGTTCCATGACTCACCATTATTGGAAATATCTTTAATTCCACTCAACTACGCCCACTTCTGTTCTTTGAATATTTTTAGCATTTCAATCATCAATTTAGTAAAAAGGAATTTACTAACATGTTCTCCATTGTTCCATATTTCCAATGATCTATATCATGCATTATTTGACCACCCAGAACTTGAGATATGCATTTTGGAACTATTCACAATCCATCTTTAATTAAATTCGTGTCTCATTTTCTCTTGATTTTTCTGGGCATTTCTATTGATAATTTGGTTAAAATTCTTTTTTTAATATATTCTTCTCCCCATTATATTTCCTACGAGTCTTCTCTTTTGTAATGTACCCAAAAATTCCTACAAAAAAAATGAACAGACGGGGAAGCAATCTATTAGTCTTATTTTCAATGACCATATACGTTTGACCAATGTTTTCAACCAATCATTACTCGACTCATTTATTTTTTTTCAAAAAATTTATTTATAGGACTATCCATAAGAGAGAAAATTAATACTCTATCTATAATGATATTCTCTCATATCATTCTTATATTATTCTCGTAGGGTATAAATATTTCCTCCATAATAGATTCATTCCTAAACTAGAAGGAATAACCCTAACCATAACTCATATCCTTGTTAGGCTATTCTATTGTGCATAAAGGTTAAAATCATATGGAATTTGTTGTCTAAACTAGGAGGCATAAGCATATCCATAACGATGGGTTGTGTTATTCTTATTATATATATTCACGTTCTCCACATATTAATTTATACATAGTCTTAACTAAGACATACATAACCAAGGAGCACCAAGGTTCCATTCTCCAGGTCATGATCATGGATCATGTGTTAAAGGTAACTGTGTTAGATATTACTATTATTGTGACACATGTGATACCATTGCTTAATGTAATTTTCTAAGTCCCACTACCCAACAACCCAAGGTAATATGGTGGATCTTCATGAATTGGTGGATGACAAATCAGACTTGCACTTTGGAAGTTTACGACTTGATGTAGTTATTTAATCACATTTAAGGTATGGCAGACTCTTAATAACATTTTACCTACCATGTAACTCAGGTTCTGATGCTCCAGGAAGCTAACGAATGCAGGCTCTCCACTTCACTGGTTTCACATGGCAATAGGGTGGCATACTTTGTCACTCTTACACTACGAACGGTGGGCTTGAGGCACCATTACGATCAACACATTCGACCTCCTTACCTCGTTTTGCTAAGCTTCCCTCCAAAACGCTGGTATTTGTAACCTAGTTACTCTATAGGTCTCATCTCTGGGTGTATATAGATGCAACAACATGCATGTAGGAGGTCGACGTGTTTCATATAACCAGGTAAGTTTTCTACATGTTGCTAGTTTTGATTGGAAATATTTTCTCGTACCCCATTTTTTTTTCTCTATTGATTTAAATGACATGTTATGTGTCTTTATGAGTTATTTACAAGTTCGAAACCCGTGGATAAAACTCCACTATGTGTAGAAGTGGTACTCACTTGTACATAAACTACACATTTTAAGTTTTTATCGCTCTCGACTTAAGTTTGAACATAATGGTACTAACGACTATGTGAGCCATGGATAGAGAGGTTCTATGTATGGGAAATATACTCTTTGTATGTATTCGTTTACTCGAGTCTTTGCATACAGTCTCCTCTTAACCAAGGTGAAGGGAAAATGCCTCAATACGCTTGATAAAAAAAATTATCCCTTCGCCCATTGAATATAGTTATTTGGGTTCTCTTGTTGTTTCCTAGACTTGATTGTAACCCTCAACACTTGTTGTATTTACATCTATGCAATAACCTTGAAATTTTGTGTAGTTTCATTATATTCTATACATGTCTATTATGTGTGGAATTGTTGATACGTTGATTCTTTTAAATGTTATTGTTGTTCTTTGTAATTATTCACTGGATATTTTGATTTCCCTAATTAAGGGATATGTCTCTGTTCTGTGAGGAAAACATTTGCAGATTTGTCTCCTTTAAATGTTATTTCTATCCCTGTAATTTATGCATTGATATTTCAATTTCCCTAATTAAGGGACCTTTCTGTGTTCTGTGAGGAAACATTTGTAGATATATCTTCTTTAAAATGTTATTGCTATCTCTGTAATTTATTCACTTGATATTTCAATTTCCCTAATTAAGGAATCCATTCATATTTTGTGAGGAAAAATTTGTAGATTTGTCTCCTTTAAAATGTTTATTTCTATCTCTGTAATTTCTTCACTTGATATTTTGATTTCCATAATTAATGAATCTATATGTGTTCTATGAGGAAACATTTGTAGATATATCTACTTTAAAATGTGTATTGCTATATCTGTAATTAGACTCTATAATCTGTCTTGGTAATTTTTCTTTTTCATTTATCCTCTGTAATGATCCTCGGTAATTAATATTTGTAATTTATCTTCTTTAATGAGCCTTAGTAATTACTTATTTGTACTTTAGCTTCTGTAATGAGCCTTGGTAATTACTTCTCTGTGATTATTTTCTATGATTACACTCTGTAATTCTTTTTCGTGGATACCCTCTGTAATTAATTCACTGGATATAATGTGGTATAAATATTATATTGATAAATTAATGATTAACTTCATGGTAACCATTGTATTTAAATAATTCATGGATCATGTACTGGATCGACGAAAGTAACAGACCTATGCTATTATATGGTTTTTAATTCATATTTGATCATTTATGGATATGAATTTTGATTATGGGTCCCTTTTATTGCGAGGGAATCCATCAGACTGTTATGAGCCTAATCCTCCTCTTGCATTGTTAGACCTCTTACATCGCAAGGGTAGAAAGATGACTGGAATTCAATCCAAGCCTAAGATATGTTTGTGCCCTTTTCTCCTTTTGTTTATTTTGTTCCTTCAATTATTTTGAGGAGATAGTAATAATATTTTGGATTTCCTTTTGCAGTATCAAATTGTATGCTTGGATTTCGTGAAGGGAGACATACTATAATTAAAAGGTACTCTTGCTCCATCGCAATTGGCTTCTTACTCAGATTATCTTCCATAAATTAACGAGAGATTTGCACTCACTTACTTCTATTATAGATGGTTGATGTAGATTCTTTAAATTATGTTTTAAATGAATGGTTAACAAAGATTATTGGGCATTTAAAACACCAATTTGTATTAATATTTTTACTTGGAAGAAATCTACGAGGCCATGTATACATCAATGACCTATCTATTGTATAAAACATTTTTCCATAAGAATCTGTGAGATTTATTGTATCAGATTGTTGAGATTCAACAAGAAGATCCTAGTGAAAATTATGCACCTATAGTAGGATGGAGCCTCAGGCTATTTTTAGGTGGAAGTCTATTTTTAGATGATGAGAAAATTCTATTTATAGATGATGTCTATTTATAGATGGTGAGCGAATTCTATTTATAGATGTATGTCGATTATTATTATCCCTTAATAATAGTTGGACAATAAATATTAGTTTATTCTCAATGAGCACTTGGAAATAGTTAACTGAAGTGGAAAATCAGTTAGCTATAGGAAATTTGAGTTCAAAGGTTGACCGGTGGGACATGCAAGTCGCATTAGTTGTAACTGAGTGATTCAAAGTTCTAATTTTGGATGTGTAGTTATGTGAGTTGTAAAGTAGTTTAACTCAGTTAAGTGAGTTAAGCTCAGTTGTACTAGTTGTAACTGAACTTACACTAGTGAGAGATCACTGAATCAATTATTAATTAATTCACAATCAATGATCTCACATGCAACTGAAGATTTACCACTATTAATTACATGCATGTCAGATCCAGTGGAGACCCAGTTGAGATAACAAGTGAAAGGGACAGTTTGACTATGAATTGTGACATTAGTGAGGCACTTATGCAACCACACACATAGTGGATGTGCCCATGAGGATTTCATAACCTAGGAAAGAGGAATTCATTCATTGCATGGATTTCAATTAGCAAGGATTGCGCAGAGGGGGCGAGTTGTCTGGAAGCAGTAAATTGGCACATCAATTTGTCAATTTTTGTATGACAGTGTGAGACGATTGTATATTGTACTGAGAGATATTGGATTAGAGTTTTGTATGATATTGTTTCATGATCCATGATATATACATAATATATGATAGTGGGGTTTTTAACTTTATTCTTTCCCAGTAAAACATTGGTGTTATGTGTGATTGATCTTTCCTCTTGATATTGCAATTGGTGATCATGTTTTAAATTCCACAAGAATATTTGCAAAAGCGATTTGTATTTAACAGTGGAATATAATTGTTAGATCAAGAGAATCCAGGAAATACATAATTTGTATTAAAATTTCTACATGGTATCAAAGCACAAAAGATTGCAGAAGCTGAGTTTGTGATTGGATA
Source organism: Picea engelmannii (assembly GCA_009831015.1). Taxonomy (NCBI): domain Eukaryota; kingdom Viridiplantae; phylum Streptophyta; class Pinopsida; order Pinales; family Pinaceae; genus Picea; species Picea engelmannii. The sequence continues at coordinate 1,064,979 of ML780724.1, forward strand.
GAATTTGAATTTGCAGAAAGAATTTATTGGTGCTATAGTTGATTCAAGATCAAAATGGCTTTCAATGGCTTGATTTTAAAGTATGCACTCGAGGGCAGATCGAACTACATTTCTTGGAAGGACAGTATGGAGGCAGTACTCGAAGACAATGGCTTGAAGGAATTCGTTTACAAGGATGGTCCTAAGCCAGATGTTGTAGACGCTACAAATCTTGATGCATGGCAAAAGAAAGTGGAAAATGCAAGGATGATCCTATTGGAGGGAGTACGAGACCACATTGTCTCAAACCTCCATGGTAAATTCACTCCATATGGAATGTGGAAGGATTTGATAGATCTATTCCAAAACAACATCGACCATAGGAAATTGGCACTCAAAGGTAAATTCAGGAAGATCAAGATGGAGAAGGGAGACTCCATTCCAAAATATCTCACAAAGTTTGTCCAATGTCGGGATGAGCTGGAGAGTGTGGGAATAATAGTCACTGATGATGATTTGGTGAGCTTGGCACTCCTATGACTTCCCAAAAATTGGCACAGTTATCAAGAATCAGGGATTGCGTAGAGGAGGTAGGCTAACTGGAAGCAGTAAATTGGCACATGAATTTGTCAATTTTTGTATGACAATGTGAGACGCTTGTATATTATACTGAGATATCTTGGATTAGAGTTTTGTATGATATTTTTTCATAATCCAAGATATATACATAATATATGCTAGTGGGGTTTTTAGCTTTATGCTTTCCCGGTAAAACATCTGTGTTATGTGTGATTGATCTTTCTTCTTGATATTGCAATTGGCGATCATCTTTTAAATTCTGTAAGAATATTTGTAGAAGTGATTATGTATTTAACAGTGGCATATAATTGTTAGATGACGAGAATCTAGGCAATACATAATTTGTATTAAAATTTCTACACAGATAACCATTTTCGTTAATATAGATATGTATATATTTATGGTACTTTTGATTCAACTATTTTTATACTTGATTATGATCACATGAGTTTTGTTTTGTAATAACCCCCATCGTTATGACAACATGCGATGCATAACAAGTGATTTTTTTGTTTTTTTTCTAAAGCATGAAGTAACAACGACAACAGTCAAACAACGCAACTCGACGATGAACACACGCATGCAATTTACACAAAACACACTAGCACATCATGCAGTTGAGTGAAACATACAAAAATCAATTAGACAAAAATAAAACGACTACCCGCCCATCCTACCCTGCAAGGTTAGGACCTCCAAGACACATAAGAAACTCTCAAGCCCAGGTTCCCATCGATTTTGACCATTTAAGGTCTTAAGGCTGGTGAATGTTCTAAGGAACAAGGAGGCGTCTACATCCCACCCAACACAAGAAAGACCATGCCTACTAAGAAAAAGGAAACACCAATCAATCCAACACAACAACTTCCACGATAAGTAGCTAGAACCCTATCGACGAATGAGTGACCACTATTAAATGTTATAAAATAGGTACAACCTCAATTGAACAAAAAACAACATCCACATCGGAAGGTGCATGACCCTAAGCTAGGTTTCATATGTTCTATCGATCAATGTGAGAAATGATCCAAACTTAAGGATCCATGTCCCCATGGTGCGACAAGCGCACAATATTCCGAAGCACAATCAACATCTGAACCTTTAACAACACAACCAATGTATCAGGGTACCAACTTAAACTGTCAGTGGTACTATTATACCAAATAACATGTTCATTGATAACAACGTATTATGGAATTGAATAACATCTAAGATAATGTAGCTCATTTATAATATCTTATAAAACCTTGGAAAAACTCCAAGAACTATATATTGAATCCCTACTTTATTGAGTCACTACTTGAAGATCAATTTACATTCTTAGTACCAAACATAACAAAGTGTATGTCTTGTTGAATCAAACTAACTACTTTATTGAATCACTATTTGAAGATCAATTTACATCCCTAGTACCAAACATAACAAAGTGCATCACTTTGTTAAATCACATTGTTTATGTTAGATGCTCCCATTGTATCACACACCTATAAATATCTAAATTACTTGAAATGATTCTATAGAAAAGTATTTCCTAGAAACAATTTTGTAGACAAGTAAAAAAATAATAATTGATGTAAACCTTTGTAAAATTATTAAAATTCTTAGATCAAATTTGTAGACAAATAAAACAATAATAATTGATGTAAACCTTTGTAGGATTCTTAAAATTCTTAAATCAATTTTGTAGACAAATAAAACAATAATAACTGATGTAAACTTTTGCAGAATTATTAAAGGACATCGAAGGTTATTGAAAAACTTGCAGATGTTATAAATATCTTTTTGTAATAAAAGTATAACTCGTTGTGTTAATGACGTGCTACATATACCGATAGTAAATAAATTTGTGTAGTTTATAGTTTAAAAATTTAGAAAGCAATAAAAGTGTCTTCGTAGAATAATTAATCATTGTGTAGTTGTCAATAAATAAATCGATGTGTTATTCGCTGCTAAAAAGGGGAAATAAACACCTCACAAACCACTCACTCTTGGAACAATTCATTGTACTAAAATGGATGATTGTCAAGTGAAAAATAGGTAAAATAAAAACTAAAGACGTGACCACTTGCCAAACTTAGGATTTCAATTTAATACTTAATGAATTCGTTGACTGATAGTAATAGAAACTCGTCGAACAGAATTGAAATGCATAAAGATTAAAGATGTAAGTTTTAATTCCAATCGCTCAGAGTCTGTGGATTGGGTAAAAATTGAAATTCAAACTGTCAGTAATTAAAGTTGCAAACCCAAGAAAATCGCCACTGCCACTATGAAAATAGAATCCCAAAATACAGAGTCCTCATTGATCATAAGGCTATTCTTGTGGCTGCAATTAATCCTTATTCTCAAGGAAGAAAATCTTCAAAGGATGAAAACAATAATTAAACGAAAGGAAGTTTCATGAAATCTATAAGGTTAAAGCAAAGTTTGGTGTGTCTTGACTAAAAATGTGAACTGTTTTTTTTTTATGCACAAGAAAAGAAACCACCGAGTATTAAGTTGTGTCAAGTTAAGATACTCTTCCAGTTTCATAGGATTGATAAGAGCATAAAAAATTCTTTGCTAACAAAAAATGGTTTATAGTTTCACTGGGAGGTCCAGTGATCCAGACTCTGTATCCTGATAGTAATATAGAGAAACCAGTTGACATCCTTCTTATAAACATGGCTAACTCTGTCATGTAAAATTAGCATCTAATAGTCTTCACATTAAAGGTAAATAAGTAGACACGGGAGAGGCTAGACAGTTCCTTCAAATAAAACTGCAAAAAAAAATTCCTCTTCTTCCTAGTACATAGAAGAGGTTAAGGGATACGAAGAGAGAGGGAACACCATTCTAAAAAAGCACAATGCGTGAAATTTCAGAAAAATCATTGTGCTAAAGGATTCCCTTCTGACACCTCAAGATTGTAGAGACTCGAGAGCGAGGGAAATATTTTGTCCATGAACTTACTGTGATCATCTTGCATTAAGGGCCTTATATATCACCGTATGTAGCTACTCACATGAACAAATAAAGAATACAACAAGTGCATGAGAAAAAGGTTGATTTATGTATATGGTGAAGCTATTTAATAGGGATAATAAAAACTTCTCGCAGTCTAATCTTGGGTAAATGCTTGGTTCCTTGAATTGACGGAAAAATTAAAGGTCTGAAACTATCATGGCTTTGTTTCACAGTTCTTGGCCCGAGACGACATGGCTGAAAGATTCTATCACATAAAGTTCTCTCACCTATCATGAAATGTTAAAGTCTCAACAATTTAAGCTTGTGTACCAATCTTCCTCACAACATTCAATTTTATTAAACTTGGATATTGATTTACTCTGTCAAAGTGTGTCATCATGCCACTTACTGCCTATTGATTTATTGTCTCACTCAAGGATTTTAATAGGTAGTAGACCTTATATTAGAAGGATAGAAACCAAGAACAACGCATTGTGTGTCATACCAGTTAGTGACGGGGACGGTTATACTCGCTACATACAGGCAAAATTATAATATAAGACAGAAAAAAAATCTCCTTCCTTTGGATTAAGTTAGATTTCACGATGAAAACATGACAAATTTATATTTATAAGACAAATAGAAATGCAATATAAAATTTATGCAGACTGTATGGAAAACGCAATGGATAAAATCAACCATTTAAACACAAGAGTAGAACATAAGATCATGCACCAAAAATTTAACTAATTTACCAATGTACACATAAATTTTAACTAAATTACCGATAAAATTTGACATCTACGTACCATATCTGAAGGTGAAGAAACTGAAGTCATTGTCCTACACTTGTGCTTTGTCTAGATCCCGCTTTCCAACCATTGAGACCTAACTAATACCTCTCAGCCAACGCTAGGGGTACTCTTCTTCCCCTTCATCCCCCTTGAGCCGCAAGGGGTCCACACACAAAATACCAAAGAATGATAGCTTCCTAGCTTGCCTCGAAAGGTCGAGCTACCACTCGTTGTCTGAGTTGGGTATCCCCAACTCCCACAAGAAAATTTCGGTCAAGGTAAAATTTCGGCAATGTAACCTTACACAAGCCAAAATTGATCCATACTCCTCCCCAATCATCCTTTTTATAGGGTTTTTCAAGTTATTAGTTTTCCAAACGCTCATTAGATTCCTTTTTCATTTATTTAATTAGGAAAACCCTCCCCCAAAAACATGTCTCCCAATCCCCTAGTTGCACTAGAAAATCAATTTATTAATTAATTAAATTTTCCTATTTCCCTCGCCCACCTACAAGCATTCCTAAAAACGCTCCTCAATGTCCCATTATTCCCTTACAATTATTAAATGAATCACGCCTTACTTAAATCCTAGTTGAGTTCATAAATAGAAAGTATTGGACACACCTACCACACATAGAGGGGGGGTGAATGAGTGTGGGGCTCTTTTTCCCAAAACTTCCTTCTTGCACAAAAAATTATCAATCAGCATTCAACATTTATTCATTACCCATTGTTGTCGTTTAAAACTAGTTAGATGTAGGCACATATCAACAACATATATCAGCAATATATCATCAACAATTCATCATCACAATGAACATAAAGAACATAATATGTATGTATGATTTTCTTTTTATTACGGGCTACAATTCTTGGGGTTTATCAGCAACAACTGAATAGAGTACAACTCTACAAGAGCACTAGCCCTATATGTAAGACTCAACTTACATTCTCAGCACCAACTGATATGAGGCAACAATCCTCAATAGATATCAATCTGTCAATAGGTATGGGACCTATCATTAGTTCATCCCATGTGTGAATGCACCCTGGCTCACTACAGCCCATGTGTGAACGCGGCCAGTGTATAATGCAACAAGCATATGCTTCTGAGCAACTAGGGTTTTTCTTTTCTTCACATGCTCAGATCCTTTGCAATCTGCAATCACTTTCTCTGATGTCTTCCACTATCCAAACTGACCCATAGCCAATCACAACACATCCAAGCTCTCCAATAGCTTGCTCATGTTCCACAACAAATAAATATGAATGATATCTCAATCATGTATAAATAACTAGTATACCATAGAAATCATGTCACCACTGAATCACAAGAGTGTTGCTCACTCCATCAACCAAATCAACCAAACTAAACCACATCATAGAATCTATACCAAGAATTCTCTAATAATTCAAAACACATAAAACAATAGTATCCATCAAGACAATAATGTAACCATACCAGTGTTTCAGTGATAGATCTGAGTCCATAGAATGCAGATCTGGAACTTGCCTCATCATCCAAGATCTTGGCACTAGCTCAAACAAAAATCTCCATGATTTTATCCACTCCATGCTCCCAGTACACAGACAACCCCCATGTACACTCACCCTATACATAGCCAGCCTTCATGTACACACACCCTATACATAGACAGCTCGCGTGGACATCAGAAAATAGGGTTTTCTTTGAATCCAAGACTTTCGCCATCAATATCTTCAACATTGTTGAAACTTTGATGCATCCATGAGATCCTCCTCTCGCTCTCTTCCTCAGAATATATCTTCAATCATTCTCAAAAGATCCACACCAATAGGATGCTCTGACAATAAGATCTCCATCAATACTCCACAAGATATTCACAAGAAGCTCGCCATTGATCCACAAAAGGATTCTTACCAAATGTGCATTTTACTAGAGATCCTAGTTTCTTATTTATACTTTCATCTTCTAGGTCACTTAACCCATTTTAGGTTACTTAACCCATTTCTAGCTCACTTAACCTATTTTCCTTATTTTAGGGTTAACCACTTTCCATGAATAGAAAGTTCTCCAATACTTTATCATTTAAATATTCCTTATTGATTTTGTCACTTCATTTTATCATTTAAATAATCTTTCTTTATTTTGTCACTTTACTTTATCATTTAAATAATGATTTCTTCTTTTCAAGAACTTTGACTTCTTTGACCTTTTGGGGCTTCAACCCATCATATGGGGGTCCTTCAACTTCGCAGACACATAGCTCTCAAACCGTGAGGAGTTATGTGACATTCCACATACCACTAGAAATGGCATGTCAAGAACTATCCATCTAGGATAGTTTTACCAACAACATCATTGATATTCATCTCATTAATCCACATGCAAGCACAGGTCATCCAACCATTCTTCTAGGATAACTCAATCCGTAAAGTGCCTTCCCATGAGGGATTTTACCATAAGGGGACCACTTTGGAGTTAATGCATTTGTGCACCTTCTCAACCATGATAAGACAATAATGATTCATCTTTGCATCAATTCACCACTACATCATATATATCAACTATGCATCATGTATCAATAACAACTCATTTATCCATCTTTATCAATTGGTTTCCACTTGGACATCTATCATTCTCATCAAGGGCATCACATCAATGATCCATATTTATCAATTGGTTTCCACTTGGACATCTATCATTCTCATAAATGCATATTCATTGTTCATCAATCATCAATCAATCAATTACTGGACATCAATCAATGACATCAATCAAACCAAACCATTTACATCAATGACATATGATCCAACAATCTCCCAAATAATCAAACCATTGGCATCAATGACAACATGATCCAACAATCTCCCCCTTTGGCATTGATGGCAATACCAACATTGATGTCAAGTCCAATTACCAATTATTGATGTCAACATGTAGAAAAGGAATGCTCTTCATCAATAGTCAATGTGACTATCTCTCCACATCAATCTCTCCCATCAATAAACATCAATCACATCAATGTCATTATCTCTCCCCTTTGACATCAATGGAAAAGGGCCATTCTCCTCTTGGGGTTACTCCCCCTTTCTTGTTGTTGTTGAATAATCTCTCCCCTTTTGAACAAGGGATATCAATCTGATGTAATTCTGAAAATACATCAAACATGCTCCCCCTGTAACCGTCGCTCCCCCTGGAATTATGCCTTTGTGCTCTTTCTTCAAATTTAGGTCTCTTTTCTAGGTATATATCTGATAAATATCTCCTCCTAGAATCATGGGAAGAAGAATGACTCCCCCTAAGGGTATGTCTCCCACTATATTCTCTGCAAGATGAACAATATGCTATCATATGATGATCCTTGGACCTGTTCATGCATCAAACTTGTGCTATACCATTCATCATGAAACAAAATATATGTCAACAATTAGATAGATAATCATGAACAATATATCCACCAAGTGAATCATGTACCAAAATGTGCCCACCATGCACAACACCCATGTACATCAACCATGTACATCAACAATGTGCCAAACGATATCATCCATGAAATGTATCCACCATATGCCAACATGTGCATCTATCAATATGCCAACATGTGAATCTAACAAGTATGTCAATCATGTGCATCCACCAATATGATAACCATGTTCATCTACCAACATGCCAAACAATGTATCATATCACTCATGATACGTCTCCATCATGAACCAAGTGCCATAATCATGTATCAAACAAATACCAATGTTGTGAAAATCAAGTAATACCATATATAAGTGTAATAATATGCACCAATACCACAAAATGATGAGTCCCATAATTTATGCCAAGTCCTCCATAAAACATGTGCCAATCATCCAACCATATGTCTCAACATGTAGCCCGATCCATATGAAAAATGCATGCACCATAATATCAACATATGCTTCCAATAATGCATCATAAGATATACTAGCCATGTACACCACCATCATCACAAAATGATTAATCCCAATAGATCAACATCAATCCATACTCTTGGGTTAGTGCCATGCACCCAATATTTATTTTTATTATACCATTGTGTGATCTCACCATGAAAACCTACAACAAACAGTGTCAGAACCTGCAATAAACAATGTCAGACCCTAGAATACAGAGTTATAACATCACATTAAACTCCAAGCCATGTGCATTACCTTTTTCCCAAGGCTTTTCAACATACATGCGTCCTGTTTCACAACTGAGCACGTGTGTATGCGACCTATTCAAGGTCAGCACACGTTTACACGCGATTGTCACCACTGTTACCTGTGTGTGCCTTAGTAAATGACACGTTTGAACTTCCCTTCAATATTTCAGTCTGATCTGGTTGCTCTGTCTTCTTCACCCACTTCTGTAGATGACCCTTCTCTTCAGAACTTGAGCTCTGAGTATCCATATTTTCAAATATGTCTCCCTTTCTTACTTCATTCCTTCTTCTAGCCATGCTATGTGAAGTCCTCATCATGGACTTTCTTCTTGTGTTCCATCACTCCTGGGATTTGTGGCCAAATCCATTACAACTGTAGCATCTCATAGAGTTACAGTGAACAACAATATGTCCTACTTGATCACATCTCCAACACCTTATGGTGTTATAGAATCTTCGATTATATCTCCTTTCATAAGATCTACATTCAAAAGATTTGTGACCATATTCATTACATGAATAAAAATACCCATGAAAAACACTTTCATACCTTTGCTTTGGTGTCCCAAGAATGGCTTCTTGATGTCTTCCTTCCTTTGTTCTTTTGAAATTTTCTTTGTCTTGTGTAGATGGTGTTTTTCAACATTGTCTTCCTTTGATGGACTTACCTCACGCTTCTTTGAGGTGCTTTCTTCAACATGTTTATCTTCTCCTTTGTATCCAAGACCTGATTTATAACATGATGGTTTTTGAAATTCCAAGATCTCATCCAATATTCTTGAGCTATTCAAGAATTTGTTTGACTTTTCAACCTTCTTTCTAAGGTCAACAATTTCAGCTGCTAATTTGCAACGTGAATCTTCCTTTTCATTTATTTGAATCTTCAATAGTTCCTCTATTCTTTTGGCTTCTTCAATTTTGGTCTTGAGATGGACAATAGTTTCAAAACTTTTACTAATCTCTTCTTATACATTCATATCTTCTTTTCCATCTTTTAGTCTTGTGATCTCTTCTTCCTTTTATTCTAATTGAGTCTTATTGCTCTCTTCTTGTTCCTTGATCCTTTCTTTTAACTTCAAGATGTGCCTTAGACTTCTCCTAAGAAAATTCTTAGTGTTATCCAAAAGATAGTTATAGTCTATATAATAATGATCACTTATATATCTATATAAACCCTCTTCAATTTCCTTCTGAAGTTTTAATAGATTTCCTTCTATTCGTTTCATGGGATAAACCGTCAAACTTTACACAAACTATTTCTACATCTTCTTCTTCACTTGTAGAGAAAAATTCATCATCATCATTGCAATAAAGGGTTTTTGAGTGTTCTTTACCTTCATTTGAAATATCTTCATGATCTTCCCTTTTGCCAACATCAACACATACTTCTTTGCCTTCATTTTCAAGATCTTTCTTTGTGCTATTATCACTCGAATCTTTATCTTCACTTGAAATGTTTTCAAAATCACATTTAGAAATAATGCATTTAAGATTTTTTGATGATTATTTACCTTTGGTGATCTTGATGTAGTGGTCTTCAATTTCTTCTTCCTCTTCCTTGCTTTGATATGTCTCCTCTAGCTTTAGCCATAGATCCTTGGCGGAAGTGCATTGTCCCATGCTCTCTTTGATAGGGCTTGAGAGTCCACTAAGAATGATCTTGAGAGCCAATGCATTATTATAATTTCCTTCCCTTTGAGCTGCAAAATTTGACTTGTTATTCAATGGAACATATCCACCAATGGTTTCCTTCCAAATAGTTCCTCCCATTGTCTTCAAATACACTCTCATCTCTATTCTCCAAGTAGAATAGTTTTCCTCATCAAGGATTGGAGCTTCATCATCCATTTGTGTGTCTGTGGATCTCCTTCAAGCTTGTTAAGGTTTGTAGTGAAGGCATGCTCTTATACCAATTGTTGGACACACCTACCACACTTAGAGGGGGGGTGAATGAGTGTTGGGATCTTTTTCCCAAAACTTTCCTCTTGCACAAAAACTCATCAAATAACATTCAACATTTATTCATTACCCATTGTTTTCATTTATAACCAGTTAGATGTAGGCACATATTAACAACATATATCAACAATATATCATCAACAAGTCATCATCACAATGAACACAATATGTATGTATGGTTTTATTTTTATTATGGACTACAATTCTTGTGGTTTATCAACAACAACTGAATAGATTAGAACTCTACAAGAGCTCTAGCTCTATATGCAAGACTCATCTTACATTCTCAACACCAACTGAGATGAGGCAACAATCCTCAACAGATATCAATCTATCAATAGGTACGAGACCTGTCAGTAGTGCATCCCACGTGTGCATCCCTGGCTCACTATAGCCCGCATGTGAATGCGGCCAATGTATAATGCAACAAGCGTATGCTTCTGAGAAACTAGGGTTTTTCTTTTCTTCACATGCTTTGACCCTCTGCAATCTACAATCACTTTCTCTTATGTCTTCCACTGTCCAAACTGACCCACAACCAGTCACAACACATCCAAGATCTCCAATATCTTTCTCATGTTCCAAAACAAATCAATATGAATGCTATCTCAATCATGTATAAATAACTAGTATACCATCACAATCATGTCACCACTAAATCACAAGAGTGATGCTCACTCCATCAACCAAATCAACCAAACTGAACCACATCATAGAAGACATACCAAGAATTCCCTAAGCATTCACAACACATTAAACAATAGTATCCATCAGGACAATAATGTAACCATACAAGTGTCTTGGTGATAGATCCGAGGCCATAGAATGCAGATCTAGAACCTGCCTCATCATCTAAGAGCTTGGCACCATATCAAACAAAAAACTCCATGATTTTATCCACTCCATGCTCCCAATACACAGACAACTCATGTGTACACTCACCCTATACACAACCAGTCCGAGTGTACATGCACCTTATACACAAACAACCCGCGTGGACATAAGAAAATAGGGTTTTCTGTAAATCCGAGACTTTTGTCGTCGAGTTATCTGACATTACCTAAAATTTGATGCATCCATGAGATCCTCCTCTCACTCTCTTCCTCATAATAGATCTTCAATCATGCTCAAGAGATCCACACCAATAGGATGCTCTCACAAGAATCTCTCCATCAATACTCCACAAGATATTCACAAGAAGCTCTCCATTGATCCACAAAAGGATTATTACCAAATGTGCATTTTACAAGAGATCCTAGCTTCTTATTTATACTTTCATATTCTAGGTAACCTAACCCATATTAGGTTACTTAACCCATTTCCAGGTCACTTAACCTATTTTCCTTATTTTAGGGTTAACCACTTTCCATGAATAGAAAGTTCTCCAATACTTTATCATTTAAATATTCCTTAATGATTTTCTCACTTCATTTTATCATTTAAATAATCTTTGTTGATTTTATCACTTTACTTTATCATTTAAATAATGATTTCTTCTTTTCAATCACTTTGACTTCTTTGACCTTTTGGGGCTTCAACCCATCATATGGGGGTCCTTCAACTTCGTAGAGCCAAAACTCTCAAACTGTGAGGAGTTATGTGACATTCCACATACCACCGGAAATGGCATGTCAAGAACTATCAGTCTAGGATAGTTTCACCAACAAATTGATTGATCTTCATATCATTAATCCACATGCAAGAATGGGTCCTCCAACCGTTCTTCTAGGATAACTCAATACGTAAAGCGTCTTCCCATGAGGGATTTCACCATAAGGGGACCACATTGGATTTCATCCATTTGTGCACCTTATCAACCATGATAAGACAATAATGATTCATCTTTGCATGAATTCAACACTACATCATATATATCAACTATGCATCATGTATCAATGACAACTCATTGATCCATCTTCATCAATGCATCATATCAATGATCCATTTTTATCAATTGGTTTCCACTTGGACATCTATCATTCTCATCAAGGGAATCATATCAATGATCCATATTTATCAATTGGTTTCCACTTGGACATCTATCATTCTCATCAAGGGAATCATATCAATGATCCATATTTATCAATTGGTTTCCACTTGGACAACTACGGGGTTCAACTTTGGTCTGAAGAATGCGGCAGTGCTGAAATCCTCAAATTCTTAACCAGAAAGAAATGTGTATTTACTTGGCAACCCGAACGCAGTTGCGTGACAATAGATCTGGCCAGTTTAATTTGTTTATGTTTACGTTCCCCAAGGGTTAAGTATTCAAGGGTTCTATAGACAAGGGTTTTCCCTATGTTATATCTCTCTGATATATGTGCAGGGTCCAACATTAGTACTTGGCCCAATATCTCAGGGCACTAACTAAGGAGGGTAGACCATACCCTTAACCGTACTACCCGACTACCCAGGTACTAGAGAGTAACTTCCCGAGTGTTGTTCTCGGTGACACTATATCAGTTCAGTGGTTGATAGGTTTATATAAAGAGGACTTCAATAAATCTATGTTGATCCGTACACAGGTGATGTCTGATGCGCTACCACTCGAAGGGGTACCAACAGGGGTTACAAGGGTGGCCAACAGATGTGCGCTTAAGAACCACTTGTATTTCCTGCGTGTATGAATCCCTCAACCATGGTTTTATGCACGTAATGATAGATCTCTGTGGCTTAAAGATGTCGAAATACGTCTCTACCCTGGAAAAAAAATACCCACAATTTCTACCAAGGAAAGTGCTCTGATACCACTTGCAATATACCAGATATAATAAATACGTAGAACATAAATAAAATGCTAGAAATGGGAAAATAACAGTGATATAACTAGCATAATCTCCACAATAACATAGAAATAATATGAGAACAACAACTGAAATAACACTTTGATTCAGAAAGAAATGTTCATAGCCCTCTTCGAGGGGGAAAACTCCGGTCGAGAAGCGCTCTGTTACAATAATATCTAAGCTAGGGTTTTCATACCCTCAACCCTTATTTATACTAAATATGTCTATTAAGAGAAGCATCTAGAGGAAGATCCTTCTAGAAGCAGAATCTTCTATTAGGTCTTCTTACATCCACCTTATTCTATTTGATTGAAAGACCTTATTAATATTGACCTTTATGACATCCGAATACATTGATCTACCTATGTGTGTATTAGGACCTTAACAACACACTACATTCTCCAAGGGTGCCACTTGCCTCTCGACTGAACTTGGTAGACGAAAAACCCATGGAGTCAATACTCCGTCAGGTGATCTCGTGGGACACTAAGGGCCTCTAAGGAATAAGGACCCTACCTTATTGCATGCCCCTTATAATCATCGTGAGTGACTGTCATAGTTTTCCCTCACGACATTGTGGGTCTTCTCAAAATAGGTAATTTTTAACCTACAGTTCGAGCCACGACGAGATTTCTAGTAGGATGTGGCAGGGTTGCTGCCACACCTCTCCCTCAATGTCTCTAGTTGTCTTGCATGACCCATTTATTCCAAATGTGAGTCTGGTCAAAAAGATATTGCCAGCCTGCATCCATCAACGAATCATGTCATCAATAAAAATTAGCATCATAATATCTAATCAGATGTACATATGTCACATCAACAACATTCAAACCCTAACATTCCACTCTCTGACTCGATCTAGAGTCTAAGGAGTTTCATAGAGGCCTTAGCATCCTCAATGTGTAAAGTCCTGCACACTCAGGAAAACCAAATCAATAGCACCTATCAATGTAAATACAACAAAAATAACATATCATCAAATCCACAATATCTCATAATTGTAATCAAAACAACCAATCGTTTAAAGAACTGGATCACTTGCATGCAAGTGTCCTCAAAGAATAAGTTTGCTCAGTGCGGACACAAGCGAGATGTTACATACACCCCCTCTTGTTTTAAAATTCATGCCAAAGTTTCACAGTATGTAAGTGCCGAAATAAAGTGTATCATAATATCATAGGTCTAGCTGTTGAACACAAATGGAAACTGTTGATGCATATCATATGCGTCCTCCCAGGTTGTTGAGTGCGGACTATAGTTGTCCCACTAGACCTTGACCTGATCTACTGTTTGACATTGTAGCTGTTGAATGCGATGGTCCAGTATGTGGATTGTCTCTGTTGTGATCACACCCTCATCTGATACCTGCAAGGAACTCATGTCAATAACATGTGTAGGATCACTAACATAATTTCTCAAAACAGATACGTGAAAAAAATTGTGCATACACCTCAAAGAATCGGGCAAGGTTATTCGATAGGCCATAGGCCCCTTCCTTTCCAAAATCTCGAAGGGTCCCACGAACTTAGGAGAGTGTTTAGTACCCTTTCCAAATTTGATCGAACTCTTATGTAGTTTCACCCGCAAGAAGACTCGATCGCCAACTTCATAACTATGATCGACATGATGAACATTGGCATAACTCTTCTATCGATATTGCACTTCCTTTATCCTTTGTATTATGGTTTTCATTTGTTCTTCCATTTCTTGGATCACTTCAGGTCCCACCAAGACCCTATCCTCAAGCCAATCCCAACTCAAAGGCGTCTGGCATGGTCACCCGTAAAGAAACTCGAAAGGTGCTATCTTAATGGTGCTTTGATAACTATTATTATAACCAAATTCTACCGGTGCCAAGAATTATTCCCAAATCTTATGTTGGTCCATCACCTACATATGCAACATATCCTCCAAGATTTCATTTCTTCTTTCGGTCTGTTCATCTATAATCAGGTGATATGCGGTACAAAATTTAAGTTGGGTTCCCAAGGCCTCTTGGAAACTAGTTCAAAATCATCTTGTAAACACCAATCCTCTATCAGATATAATCCTCTTAGGCATGCCATGCAACCTCACAATCTCATTGATGAAAACTCTAGCTATATCAGGTGCCTGATATGTTGTATGCACGTGAATAAAATGAACACTCTTCATCAGAGTGTCGACTACAACAAAAACTGGGTCGTGTCTCATTGCTGTTAGTGAAAATCCAACAATGAAATCCATCGAAATGACCTCCCATTTCGATTCTGGAATAGTGTTCGGCTATAGTAATCCTGTCAAATGTCTATGTTCATCCTTTACCTGTTGACATTCTAGACATCTTGGGCAATGCGGCAATGAATAAAATTGTGGGTGCTGCCAGTATCAACCAGAATGATGACCATTCAGTGCTTGATGTAACTAATTAACTTGAGGGTTTGGGGGGCATAGAAGATGGTGAGAGCATTGAGGGAAATGATCGGTTCCACTTCAGGGGGGTCGGAGGGAGGGTTTATGTCAGTGATTTATGGTGACTCAGGCACAAGGGGAGTTTCAACATCCTCTTCTTTAATATCCTTAGAGATGGCCATAAAAAGATTTTGTTCCTTACATTTGTGGCCCGAAAAATATTTGTCATCACAATTATAACAGAGGCCTTTGAGTTGGCGTTTAGCCATTTCAGCCCTGGTCAATTTTTGGATCTTTAATGGGGTGGAGGGAGTAGTGGGGTTTACTGGTTTAGGGCAAGGGATAAAGGAAGGCTTACTGTTTTGAGAGGAAACAATTTGTTGTGCTTCTTTATATTTTTTAGTAGCCTCCACCCAACTCGCAGGTCGATCCATGAGGACATGGGCCCGAATCTCCTCTTTGAGGTCACTGATAAAACACTCTCAAAAGAAAGCATCAGTCATGCCCTCTGTTCAAAAAGTTAGGCACTCAAATGCAGCTATGAAGTCTTCTATTATTCCTTATTGTTTCAATTTTGTCAAATGGCCCAAATGGTTGGTGTTAGTGTCAAAGTGTTCATAAAGATCAATCAAAAATTGGGTCCAAGCAATATACCCTTGATGGGAAGTTTTTCTCCATTGCCTCCATTGCCAACGTTCTTGATCTATATGGAGAACAGTATACCAGAGTTTGGCCAAGTCATCTGTAATGTTGTGGAGAGAGAAATAATGTTCCATTTGGGTGACCCAACCAGTGGGTTTCATGCCATAAAATTTGGTTACATCCACCTGCGGAAGGCGTATGTCCCATTGAAAGTGATGGGGCTGAAAGGTATGGGAATGGGAAGAAGTTTCACCTTCAGTCTTTGTATGTGCATCATGAAAAGGGTCATTGGTAGGGATCTTGAGTTTGGTGCAGAGTGATGCAACGACAGATTCAAGCTGGGTGGTCAGTTCTTGTTGGACTTCCTCCATTGCGAACTACATGGATGCATGTATGGTGGTATTGATGGATGTATCACGGGCGGAAATAGTATCATTGAGTTGTTGCACTTCTTTTTGGGTCTCAAGGAAACTAGATTGCAAGGTGTTGAAGCGAGACTCCAGTTCTTGGCTACAGGTATGGGCCATGAGGATGCGTGAACTAAAAATGGAGTGAGCGGGGTCATAAATTTTTGCATAAAAATGATATGGATGAATGTGATAAGGGAGAAGAGATGAATCTAATGGAATAGGTCTCAAAAAATGGTGAAAAATTTTCTAGACTTTTTTTTTTTTTTTTACAGCTGTGGGGTTATACTTCGGTCTAAAGAATGCAGCAGTGCTGAAATCCCAAAATTCTTAACCAGAAAGAAATGTGTATTTACTTGGCAATCCAAACACAGTTACGCGGCAATAGATCTAGCCAGTTTAATTTGTTTATGTTTATGTTCCCAAAGGGTTAGGTATTCAAGGGTTCGACAGACAAGGGTTTACCCTATGCTATAGCTCTCTAATATATGTGCGGGGTCCAACAGTAGTACTCGACCCAATATATCAGGGCACTAACTAAGGAGAATAGATCGTACCCTTAGCCGTACTACCCGACTACCAAGGTACTAGAGAGTATCTTCCCGAGTGTTGTTCTTGGTGACACTATAGCAGTCCAGTGACCGATAAGTTTATCTAAAGAGTGCTTCAGGAAATCTAGGTCGATCCATACACATGTGTTGTCTGATGCGCTACCACTTGAAGGGGTACCAACAGGGGTTACAAGGGTGGCCAACAGATGTGCACTTAAGAACCACTTGTTTTCCTACGTGTATGAATCCCTCAACCATGGGTTTATGTGCATAACAACAGATCTCTATGGATTAAAGACATCGGAATACGTCTCTACCCTAGAAAAAAAAATACCCACAATTTCTGCCAAGGAAAGTGCTCTGATACCACTTGCAAGATACAAGATATAATAAATACGCAGAACATAAATAAAATGCTATAAATGGCAGAATAACAGTGATATAACTAGCATAATCTCCACAATAACACAGGAATAATATGAGAACAACAATTGAAATAACACTTTGATTCAGAAAACAATGTTCATAGGCCTCTTCGAGGGGGCAACCTCCAGTCGAGCAGTGCTCTGTTACAATAATCTCCAAGCTATGGTTTTCATACCCTTGACCCTTATTTATACTAATTATGTCTATTAAGAGAAGCATCTAGAGGAAGATCCTTCTAGAAGAGGAAGCTTCTATTAGGTATTCTTACATCTACCTTATTCTATTTTATTGAAAGGACTTATTAATATTGACCTTTATTACATCCAAATACATTGATATACCTATGTGAGGGTTAGGACCTTAACAACACACTACGTTCTCCAAGGGTGCCACTTGCCTCTCGACTGATCTTGGTAGACGTCAAACCCATGGAGTCAATACTCCGTCAGGTGATCTTGTGGGAGACTAAGGGCCTCTAAGGAATATAGACCCTACCTTATTGCATGACCCTTATAATAATCATGAGCAACTATCACAGTCTTCCCTCATGACATTGTGGGTCTTCTCGAAATAGGTAATCATTAACCTACAGTTTGAGCCACAACAAGATTTCTAGTAGGTTGTGGCAGGGTTGCTTCCACACCTCTCTCTCAATGTCTCTAGTTGTCGTGCATGACCCATTTACTCCAAATGTGAGTCTGGTCAGAAAGATATTGTCAGCCTACATCCATCAACGAATCATGTCATCAATAAAAATCAACATCATAATATCTAATCAGATGTACATATGTCACATCAACAACATTCAAACCCTAACATTCCACTCTCCGACTCGATCTAGAGTCTAAGGAATTTCATCGAGACCTTGGCATCCTCAATGTCTAAAGTCTTGCACACTCAGGAAAACCCAATCAATAGCACCTATCGATGTAAATACAAAAAAAATAACATATCATCAAATCCACAATATCTCATAATCATAATCAAAACAACCAATCGTATAAAGAACCAGATCACTTGCACGCAAGTGTCCTCAAAAAATAAGTTCGCTCAGTGTGCACACAAGCGAGATGTTACATACACCCCCTCTTGTTTTAAAATTCATCCCGAAGTTTCATAGTATGTAAGTGTCGAAATAAAGTTTATCGTAATATCATAGGTCTAGCTATCAAACACAAATGGAAACTGTTGACGCATATCATATGCGTCCTCCCAGGTTGCCGAGTGTAGACTATAGTTGTCCCACTGGACCTTGACCTGATATACTGTTCAACATCGTAGCTGTCGAATGTGATTATCCAGTATGTGGACTGTCTCCGCTGTGATCACACCCTCATCTGATACTTGCAAGGAACTCATGTCAATAACATGTGTAGGATCACTAACATAATTTCTCAAAACAGATACATGAAAAACATTGTGCATACACCTCAAAAAATTAGGCAAGGCTAGTCAATAGTCCACGGCCCCCTTCCTTTCCAAAATCTCAAAGGGTCCCATGAACGTAGGAGAGTGTTTAAAACCCTTTCCAAATTTGATCGAACTCTTATGCAATTTCACCTGCAAGAAGACTCGATCGCCAACTTCATAACTGTGATCGACATGATGAACATTGGCATAACTCTTCTATTGATATTGCACTTCCTTATTCCTTTGTCTTATGGTTTTCATTTGGTTTTCCATTTCTTGGATCACTTCAGGTCCCACCAAGACCCTATCCTCAAGCCAATCCCAACTCAAAGGTGTTTGACACGGTCACTCATAAAGAAACTCAAAAGATGTTATCTTAATCGTGCTTTGATAACTGTTATTATAACCAAATTCTACCAGTGCCAAGAATTCTTCCCAAATCTTATGTTGGTCCATCACCTACATATGCAACATATCCTCCAAGATTTCATTTTTTCTTTCGGTCTGTTCATTTGTATCTGGGTGATATGCAGTACAAAATTTAAGTTGGGTTCCCAAGGCCTCTTGGAAACTAGTCCAAAATTGTCTTGTAAACACCGATCCTCTATCGGATATAATCCTCTTAGGCACACCATGCAACCTCACAATCTCATTGATGAAAACTCTAGCTATATCAAGTGCCTGATATTTCGTATGCACATGAATAAAATGAGCACTCTTCATCAGAGTGTCGACTACAACAAAAACTGAGTCATGTCTCATTGTCGTTAGTGAAAATCCAACAATGAAATCCATCGAAATGACCTCCCATTTCGATTCTGGAATAGTGTACGGCTGTAGTAATCCTGTCGAATGTCTATGTTCAGCCTTTACCTATTGACATTCTAGACATCTTGCCACGTAGTTGACTATGTCTTCCTTCATTCCTTTCCAGAAAAATAAGGGTTTAAGGTATGCCCTCATTTTCGTGACTCCTGGGTGATCCATGTGGACTACTATATGAGCCTCATTTAGGATCACACTCCTAAACTCATCATTGGGAGGTACATAAATTCAATTTTTAAATCTCAATAATTCGTTGTTGTCCATAGTAAATCCCTCAAATTTTGGTACAATCATTGTGTTTTGTCTAATAAAATCTTGTACCTCTTTGTACCAGTCATCGTTTCACTGTAAAGTTATAATATTTTCACGTAGATTCGTCTAAAGAGGCATCACCGAAAATATGCATGGTCTCGAACTCAACACATTAACCACTCTATTCATTGTTCCTTTTATGTAAGTAATCTCAAAATCATATTCGCTAGAAATTTTGGCCAACGTTGTTGTCACGCGTTCATATCATGTTGCGTAAAGATGTTTTGTAAACCACAATGGTCCATTTTTAGTTTGAATTTTTTTCTAATAAGGTAGTGTCTCCAAAATCTCAAGGCATAAACAATGGCTAACAACTCCAAATCGTGTGTCTCATAGTTCTCCTCATGCCTTCTCAACTTTATCAAGATGTAAGCGATCACTCGACTGTCTTGCATCAAGACTCTTCCTAAGCCTTCTTTGGATGCGTCAGTGCATACCAAGAAGTCCGCATCGATGTTCGGGACCTTTAGTTTCGGTGTTGTCGTCAACAACTCCTTGAACCTCTGTAATTATTCTGAGCATTTCTCGGTCCAAACAAACTTCTTGTTCTTCTTTTACAATTTCATAATCGCATCTTCTATATTTGAAAAACCCTCGAAGAACCATCGATAGTATCCCACTAAACCCATGAAGCTACACACTTCTAGGAAATTTGTCAGCGTAGGCCATTCCATAATATACTCGACCTATTCTCGATCCATAGTGATATATTGACTAGAGATGGCATGCCCTAAGTAGTGAATCTTCGATTGATAAAACAAGAATTTAGATAGTTTCTCATACAATTTGTTCTCTCGTAGACATTATAGTACCAAGTGAAAGTGCTCGTTATTCTCCTCCATTGTTCGATAATAGATCAAAATATAGTCAATGAATACTTGGATGAACTTGTCCAAGTATTAGAGCAACACCCCTTTCATCAAGCTCATAAATACCCTTGGGGCGTTTGTCAGTCCAAATGGTAAAATAATAAACTCGTAATCTCCAAACCTCATCTTAAAGGTAGTTTTAGGGATGTCGTCCTCCTTGATCCGTAACTGGTGATACCCTGATATCAATTTGATATTTTAAAACACTATCACGTCTTTCATTTGATCAAATAGATCGCCAATCCTTGGCAAAAGATACTGGATCTTGATCGCTACCTTATTTAATTGACGATAGTCAATGCAGAGTCTCGATGACCCATCCTTCTTCCATATGAAAATAACAGGTGCACCCCACGATGATACACTCAGATGTATAAGTCCTAGGTCCAATAACTCCTTCAGTTTCATTTTCAAATCCTATAATTCCAAGGTCGACATCTGATAAGGCGTTCTTGCTATCGGTTCAGTTCCCATTTTTAGGTCGATGGTAAATTCCAATTCCCTCTCTGGCAGCATCCCAGGTAACTTCTTAGGGAAGAAGTCCGCAAACTCTCACACCACCAGAAGGTTTTATAGACCTCCCACTACTCCCTTCTCGTTTAATGCAAGGATCGCATAAATATTACATCCCTTGTGCATGCTCTTCCGTAGTTGCAAGGAAGAGATGAACCTCAGGGAGACTCGTTGGTTCTAAACTACGATTACACGTCTTTATCCCTCATCGTCGACCAAGCTCAACCATTTCATATTACAGTTGAGTATTGCCTCATGCGATTCCAACCAGTCCATACCAATCACGACGTCATAAGACTCTAATATCATGATATACAAGTTGGCCCTTGTGAAAAAATCTCCCAAGTTAAGGCTATATCCCGTAACCTTCCCTCAAACCTTCTGTTTAGCTCCCAAAGCCATTTCTACAAAGCTAAATGGGTCCTATTTGACTACCTTTACCTTAATTGTTTTTAGCGCTGCACCAAAAATAAAACTCTCTATAGCACTTGGATCTATCAAAATACTAAGGGTCTGGTCCACAATTATACCTAACATCTCAATCACAGTTGTCTGGTGTTCTGCTTGGTGGTTATTCATCGTTGCATGAAACTGATGGGCCTTGCCTAAATCTCCCATGAGAGTGCATCTAATTGATCCAGATGATCTAGTCCTCTCCACTAGGAAGTCATGATGTTAATGCGGCTCTCCACATGTCCAACACCCTTTCTTCATTCTAGTACTCCTGGTAGCTGAAGTAGAAGATGAGGCCAACCATCCTGGAACCCTGGTCTATTCTGCTAAACAAGATTAAATTGTTGTTGCTAGTGCTATGGTCCCCTGTAAGGATTTTTTTACTGAGGTGTCAGTCGTTGTGGTGTATTGTATGTGGATCCTCTCTGAGTGCCTCAAAATCCTGGTGAATGTCTAGTTGGTGTCTGATGTTGTAGTGCACCAAATGACACATGTCCCTCTGGTCTCGCTAGAGTCCTTCTCTGACCCTCATTGATAAGATCCTCCTCTTCTATGAGGGCCTTCTAGACAACATCATGAAAGTTTTGAAGCATTAGAATCCTCACCTTCACACAAATGCTAACATTAAGGCCAACACAAAAAATTGTTGACCTTAAGCTTCTCGGTATTCAGGTGCGGAGCATACCGAAGAAGCTCCATAAAATAGGCCTCGTACTCGAGCACTGTATGGACACCCTATCACAAGGTGTTGAACTCATTGAGATGACGCTTAATGAATTCCTCATATAGATACCTCTCTTGGAATTGTTCCTCGAACAGTTCCAATGACACATCTTTGACTGCTATGTTCAATTTTGGTAGGAGCGTCTTCCACCATAGAAGAGCGCTCCCTTTCAGCATAAATCTGCCATGTGGACCATCATGTTGGAGGTATATTCGTCAAGTGAAAAGAACATTAGCATATTCTCCAACCATGACTCGGAGGCTGTGTCGTCTGGGGCACCAAAGAACTTGAGAAACTTGACCTTCTCGAGTTTTTGGTGAATGCTACTAGTACCAATCAAGGCACGCGGTGGACCCTCAGGAGGTTCTAGTGCCATTTCAACATCCTAGTTAGCTTAAGTTAAGCATATTTTAAAATATTAATGAAAATTACTGGAAACTTTTGGTATTTTCCAGGTGTTGAATTTGCAGGGCATTTTTGAAGACCTAAACAATGTGTTTAAGACTTATAATCTTTGATATTGCAAGTTTCATAGGAACCACATATATTCTCTATATCTAAAATGATAAATCTTAGAGAGTTTTTTCTAATGGTGTAAATTGTTCTTCAAATGGAGCTAGGATGAATAAGTTAGAGGCCAAATAGTGAGGGGTAAATTTTAAGACCTGGTTAAATTCTGAGGGCCATAACTTCATGCTTGCGAATCAAAATAAGGAATGGGAGAAATACATGGAAATATATTGAGGCATAGAAAATATTCATGGAGCTAAATTAGAAATCTGGGCACATAAAATGCACAATAGTACTTAGAAGATACATGTAGCTTTCAAGGCTAAAAGGGTAGATGAGCCTTAAACTTCAACATCCTATATCTAATAGCATGTAGCTCAATTAAAGATAAAACTTGTTCAGAATGACCAAACTATGATCATTAAGGAACCCAATTTATTTCTTGTTAAATTTCCTAAGGATCAGGTGCAAGGGTGCATAAGCATAGTTAAGAAACATTTGCACCTGATTGAAGGAATTTTGGGGTAATAATCAAATGACTATAACATTCTTCTCATAATCCATAATTGAAGAAGAGGACAGTCATTGGGAAGGTATTGGACCAAGGATTCTAGGTAATCACCCATAATTGTGAGATGAGTAACAAAATTCACAGGAAATAAAAAGGAATAATTCTGGTAACCATGAAGGGGAAAAATTGTACATATGTTACCAAAATGGTGTATTGTGTGTTTAACTAACAATTGTTGTTGTATGCTTACTTTCACCAGAATTTTCAGAATTTTTATCTTATATAATAAATGTGTTACAAGAAGATATTAAGGTTGATGAAAAAACATATCAAAATTCCTTTAGCAAAGGAGTATCTTCAGGTATGAGGAACAAGGCAGGGCCAATTCTTCAAAATGTGGAATGATTGCTTGAGGAAGCTACTAGTTGAATATGCAATATTCCATATATAATATAGTCTGAATAACATAAATATTTAGCAATAAATGGAAGAAGAACAATGATGTATCTACAACAATATTAGAATAATACTCGAATAACACCAGAAATGAAACCTTTATTAATGATAGCAATGTCCAGTTGCTTCTTTGAGGGGGAAACCTCAAGCAAAGTAGGGCTATATTACAATAATATCCAAGAAAAAAATATCCAATTCCTCCTACTCTTATTTGTACTAATTCTACCTTCTAAGGAAACCTCTAGAGGAAGATATTTCTATAAGCAAAAGCTTTTATTAGGTCTTCTTACATTGACTTCTTCTCTTTTATTTATTAGGCCTTATTAACTAATGTCATCCTTTATTACATAGAAAACATATTCTACTAACTAATAACCCATGGAGAGGGGTTAGGATTGGATCCTAACATTCGCTCCCCCTTAAAAGGAAGCCTTGTCCTAAAGGCTGCAACTCTAGAAATTGTTGGAGTATGGCCATTGGCTCCCAAGTCACATCCTTTAGTGATGTGTCCTTCCACTTGATCAACCCTTTCTTGATATTTTTGTCATGTATATGATGTTCATGGTGATTGAGGACTTCTTCTAGTTGGAGCCAAAGGGATCCTTCTTCATCTAATTCTGGAACGATGGTTTGGACCTTGTAATGTTTTCACACCACTTTCTTCAGACATGAGACATGGAACACCGAATGTATTTTGGAAGTATCAGGAAGGGCCAATTTGTAGGCCATTGAACCAATATGCTTGATGATTTGGTAGGGACCATAAAACTTGGGTGCCAACTTGTGATATCTCTGGGATTTGAGAGATGTTTTCTTGTAAGGTGGGAACCATAGAAACACCTTATCACCTTCCTGAAAAACCCTTTCTGAATGATGTTGGTGCTCCTATTGCTTCATGCAATTTTAGGCCATGTGGAGGTTATCCTTCAAAACCACTAGGGTGGTTGTGAAACCTTGCAACATTGTATCAATATATTGGATCCTTTATGTGTTTGGAAGATAGGTAGTGACTATAGGTGGGTTTTGTCCATACATTGCTTCATATGGGGTGATTTTAGTGGCCATATGATAGGAATTGTTGTACCACCATTATTCCAAGTGGAGCCATTGCACCCACTGGTGTTTTTTGTTCGAAGAAAAACACCGCAAGTAGGTTTACAAAAATTTGTTGACCACTTATTTTTGGTTGACAGACTTGGGGTGATAGGTTGTGCTCATGTTCAATTGGGTGCTCTACGATTTAAATGAAACTCTTGCAAAAATGTGTCGGTGAAAGTTGGGTCCCAATCACAGATAGTAGAGATGGGCATGCCATGTAACTTGAAATATGAACAAGGAAAACTTGTTATACTAGTGTTGGTGTGAATGGGTGGGGTAATGCCCAAAAATGATCATACTTGGAGAGGCAATCAACCACTACCATGATGACCAACTTGTTCCCAACTTTAGGAAATCCCACTATACAATACATGGATATTTATGTCCACATAGACGTTGGAATGGGTATGAGTTGTAGGGTGCTTGGAGACTTGATAGTTTCACCTTTATTACATTGGAACACCTCACATTCTATGACAAAGTGAAGGATATCCTTGTTCATGCTTGCCCGTCAAAAATAATGATGGAAATGAGAATATGTCTTTTGGAACCCTGAGTGACCCGCAATAGCTGATGACTGCAACTCATTTAAGAGCCTCAACTTTAGTATTGAAGAGGGTGATCGAACTAGGAGATCTTTATATATGGAAATATTTTCCTACCAAGTGTAGTCGATGGGAAGATTAGGGTCCTCTTGAAGGTGTTGAATGATCTTGGAGATATTTGGGTGTGTTAACCACTCTTGGTGTACTTATTCAATCCAATCATGGATCGGTAAGGATACGGAAAAGAGGGAGTCATCCTCCTCATGTTGTCTTGACAATGCATTGACTACTATATTATGTTTTCCATTTTTGTATATTATTCCATAATCATAACCAAAAAAAAAATTCAACCACTTATTTTATTCTGAAGAGGATGGTCATTCTTCCAAAAAATATTTCATACTATGGTGATCTTTTTTATATGAAAAATGACATCCCAAGAGATATAGATTCCATGTGTGCACTTCAAGGAGAATGGCCATAATTTATTTTTCATACATAGATTTTCCCTCATTGTGGCCATTCAATGCTTGGATGGTAAAGGATAAATTTTGGCCATCTTGTGTGAGCATTGTGACTATACCAATTCCAGAAGCATGTGATTCCACAACAAAGATTTTGTTGAAGTTAGGAGTTGGTAGGACATGTGTAGTACAAATGGCCCTCTCTAACTCTGTGAAGGCTTGCTCAGTAGCACGTGTCCAATGAAATTCATTCTTCTTAAGGATTTTGGTCAAGGGCTTAGTAATTTTTCAATAATGGTGGACAAATTTCCTGTAATATCCTATGAGACCAAGAAAACCCCTTAGGTGTTTTAAGGTCCTGGGTCAAGGCCACTCCTTCATAGCTTGTATATTTTTGGGATCCACTTTTACCCCTTTGGGTTTGACAACGTGTCCCAAGTACTCCACTTCACTTTCTCCAATGAACATTTGGTATTTTTGACAAACATTATTTTTTCCTACAGTAAATGAAGGACTTTCTCCACATGAAGAAGGTGGATATCTGAAGTGTGGATGCAAATGTGAATGTCATCAAAGAAAACCAAGAAAAACTTCTAAATTTAAGGTTTCAATAATGTATTCATGAGACTTTGAAAGGTGGATGGGGAATTAAAAAGACCAAAAGGAATGAAAAAGAATTCATAATTTCTTTCATGAGTTTTGAAAGTAGTCTTTGGAATATCTGCCTCCTTCATCTAGATCTAGTGATAGCCAAAGAAATGATCTAGTTTGGTGAATACACAAGCACCTTGGAGTTCATCCAACATATCATCAATGACCGAAATGGGAAAATTATGTTTGATGGTAATTTTATTTAGGGCACGAAAATCAGGTCACAAGCACCAAGTACCTTCTTTCTTTAAGATCATTGCCACTAATGAAGAATATGGGGTAGTACTAGGGAGAATTACCCCCTCCTACATTAATTCCTATACCATCTTTTCTATTTAATTTTTTTGAACAAATGGATATCTATAGGGACGTACATTGGGTGGTTGACTACCCGGAAGGAGAGGGATGCTATGATCATGCTCACCCCTATAAAGAGGTAAGGTTGTGGCAACCTCAAAGACCTTAGGGTACTTTTCCAAGATGAGTTGTAGGCTAGGAGGAACTACCTGAGATGCTTGTTTAATTACCTAGATGGAATTAGATTGAGAAATCACACCATGGTCTCTTTTATTCAATAATTTTTCTATCCTGTGAGAGATGACGATTTCAGGAGAGCCCGCTTGAACACCTCATAGGGTATATGGGTGACCGTCTTGGGTGAAACTCATATATAATTCCTAATAATCCATTTTGATTATCCCTAGAGTGTGAATTCTTTCCACTCCTAAGACAATATCACAACCACCCATGGAAATAGAGAACATGGGGGGGTTTATATGATAATCACCCATTTGGATTTTAACATTCTCACAACAGCCCCCACACTTCACAGTACCACCATTATTGATGAGGATTTTAAAATAAGAAACAGGGAAGACAAAGAATTGGATCTCAATAGAAAACCTGCGATGAATAAAATTATGGGAACTACCACTATTAATCAATACCACCACCTGTAGATGTTTTATGTATCCCTTAAGCTTCAATGTTTGCATGACCGAAATACCAAACAATGCATGAAGCAATATGAAGGGTTCCTCTAGTTCCACAAGGGTTACAACTGAAGCTTCTATGTGATCACTCGATTTAGTATATTATGGGTCAGGAGCCTCCTCTGATGGGATGTATTCAAAGGGAGAGGAAGCTAATGCATCAATCTGGAAGAACTTGTGTTCTCTACATTTATGCCGTGGGGAATAATTTTCATCACAATATTAGCAAATTCCTTTCTTACGACATTCAACCATTTATGTTGGAGATACCTTTTGGACCTTCAATGTTTTTGTCAGAGCTGGGTGAGACCTCGAGCAAGGATGATTGAGAACTGGAGCCTTCATGGGTGGGGCCTTAATGATGAACTCAACTTCCATTTCTAATTGACATGCCTGCAACCAGGTAGTAGGATGATGCATGTTCACATGACCCCTGATGGATTCCTTTAAGACATTGATAAAGCATTCGAGGTAAAATGCATTATATAGGCCCTTAGTCCTAATAGCCAACTATTCAAATGTTGTGATGAAATATTTGACTGATCCAATTTGGCACAACTTGGTGTGCCTACCCAAAAAAAGTGAGTCCCTATCAAAATGAGCACAAACTTCTTTAGTGAACATATTCCAAGTGGGTATTTCTGGATAACATTACTCCCACCACTACTATTGTTCTTGATCTAGGTAAAAAACTCTACATGGAGTTTGGTCTCATCATCCAAAATATTATGGGGGTAGAAGTATTTTTCCATTTGACATAACCCCAAGGGGCATGGGAGGAATGACTATTCTCATAATGGGAATGTTGAGGGTACTCTACATTGGGCTTTTCCTACTTAGCTTCTCTAAATTGTTGCATGGATTCATGGATGGATACTTGGAATTTTGTTTGGATGGACTCTTTGAATTCTTCTTGTATGGTAGGGGTGATGGATGTAATTTTTGTTTCTAAGCTAGACAAACTAGTCTCCTAGTCTTCTTGGGTCTGAGCTCTAGTGGTTGGAATGGTAGCGACTTAGGTAGTAGATGAGGTGTCAGGATGGAAATCGGGGCCAAAAAAAATGAGATGTACCAGAGTGATCAGGAAAAAGAGAGGATTCGAATGGTATATGTGTCACTATTAAAAATGAGATGTACTCAGCCCAATATTTTAGGGCACCAACTAAGGAGGCTAGATTGTACCCTTAGTCGTACTACCTGACTACCCAGATAGTAGAGAGTATCTTCTCAAGTGTTATTCTCGGTGACACTATAGAAGTAAGGAAGTTGATTAGTTTATCTATAGATGGATTTATGATGCCTAGGTTGATCCATATACAAGTTTTGTCTGATGCGCTACCACTCTAAGCGGTACCGATAGGGTTTACAAGGGTGGCCAAAAAAAGTTTCCTTAAAAACCGCTTGTGTTTTCTGTCTGTATTGCTCCCTAACTGTGGGTTTATGTGTGTAACAATAGATCTTTGTAGCTTAAAGAATCCATAATATGTCTCTACCTTGAAAAAAATTACCCTACAAATCTTTCCCGAGAAAGAGATCTAATACCACTTGCAATATTCCATATATAATATAGTATGCAGAACACAAATATTTAGCAAGCAATGGAAGAACAACAATGATATATCCAGAACAATATCAGAATAATACCAGAATAACACTATAAAGAGAGCCTTTATTAATGATAGCAATGTTCACTTTCCTCTTCGAGGGGGAAACCTCTAGTAGAGTAGAGATGTATTGCAATAATATCCAAGAAGAAAATATCCAATGCCTCCTACTCTTACTTATACTAATTCTACCTTCTAAGGAAATTTATAAAGGAAGATCTTTCTAGAAGCGGAAGCTTCTATTAGGTATTCTTAAGTTGACTTATTCTCCTTTATTTATTAGGCCTTATTAACTAATGTTGGCCTTTATTACATAGAAAACATATCCTACTAACTAATGACCCATGGAGAGGGGTTAGGATCAGATACTAATAGAAGATGTCTATACTTAGTGAGTAAAATAGAAGACTCTCATTGGAACTAGGATTTGGAAAAATACTTCAATATGAAAAATATGGATACCAATTGGGGATGTTGAGTAAGAAAGAGATCATCCAAGTTTCTTTATAAAGAAGCAGTAATGGGTATGCATGGAGTTGAGATGATGTAATTCTGGAGAGATGGTTTTTATAATAGGTGAGAAGATTGGAATTTGGTTAAATATGAACATAGGTACTCAAGGAAAAAGTGTTATGACAAGGATGAATCACAAGATGATAAAAAACCATGACTGAATAATATTAAGGTATGATTCTAGGTGCAACCATGAAAGCTTGGGGATATCCTACAAACAAAAATATCCACTCATGTTAATCATAATGCTCAGTGGAATCTTGGGGTAAGATTAGATCATATAATGAATGAAATATTGAAATTCCATTCACTAAAAAGGGTTTTAATGTATAGATAAGGTAATACATTGTGGAAGAGTTGTTCTTAAAAGATTTATCTATCATGATGTTAGTTTTATGATAAAGGAATACATAGTGTATACATGGAAATAATATGTAACATTTCCAATGATTGACCCTACATTTTTTTAGATAGTATATCCATGATTGTTATAGTATTAGTGAAATGGAAGCATGGTTGCATGACAAAACTTCAGGGTGAAGTAATGTAGGTGTGTGCATACTAAATAAGTGTCAACAGATGCATAAGAAATGCATCCTGTGCATATTGGTTATGGAGATATGTAACCATACTTTTGGGGAAGGAATTACATAAATATTATATCATTGCAAAATTGGATAAAGTTCAAGAGTTACCGAAAGATAGTGGTAAAGGGTACTACTAGGAGAATTCCAAGTTATTTGAGCCTACTGTAGAACTCAAGAACTATGAAAACAATGAAGAGGGATGTTGATTACATTCCAAAGGTATTGAGTGAATAACCAAGGTACAATGGGATGACAAGTCAAAGGGACCCAATAATGGAAGCGAGTTCCCGAAAGGAAATAAATAAGGAACCATGAAGAAGAAAATGATTCTATGCTTGGTATAGAATGAAAAACAGATAAAATATGAGGAGAACCCATCTCAATTGGAAAAATGGATATTTGGGTAGCATTGAAACATGCTGGAGAATTGACTACGCAAGTCATCTTTGAGGTTGGGTGGCTAAAAAATAAAGGTGGGGGNGTGCAGGAAACCACATGAGTTGCAGTGACTTAGAAGGGGCAAGCTGAAAATATTTGGTCCAACAAAGTTTACGAATGTTGAATAACCAAAATCATTAATAGAAAATGTTGAATATGTAATTATCCATGGATATGTTGGGATAGAGAGATCCAAAAAATGATAAATTCTTAAAATTAATATCAGCATAGTATGTGGATGGAAAAGCAAATGTAGCCAAGAATGGTTGGGATAAAAAAGTACTTAGTACAGAACCAAACATGTGCAATGATTTCAGCAAGAGTAAAAAGGGATACAAGAATTCAATAATACTTGAGATATTCAAAAGAAACAAGGAAAAGTGGTATAGGAAGAAAGAGGTAGATGCAATTATTGTAGCAACAATTATGATATGGCTTGCTGGACAATGATACATAGCACACGAAAATGGAATGCATATGAATTTATGAGCATGATAGTGATGCAATATTAGTGCATATAGATATGCTTTAATGAATGTAGATTTATCAATATCTATATAACATGATGATGAATAGAAGTAATCTATTGTTATATATACGATTATGGAAGTTGCTAATGACAATTTTTGTGCTAGGAAAGAAATAACTATTTCATGGTTGAAAGTGTTGTTGATAAGGTTGATAAATATGGAATAAATCCATATAAAGGAAGCATTTACTAATAAAAACTTGCCAGGTAGCATTAAATTTATTTAATGGAATTTATACAGGTATGTGTTTATGTAATTTTATTGCATAATTGTTGAAGGGAATTCAAGTAAGAATTCTCGTAACCAAAGTTTATTTTATAAAATCACATTATTGTATGAGTTGAATGCATTAATGGAAATAAGATACCGACTAAGTGTGGTAAAGGATAAAGGCCTGCAATAATTATAATTTTTTCTTGGGTTTTTAATCCATATAAATTACATAGTATAATGTCATGTTATATTGGTTATGAGCTAATAACCAAAGAAATAAATGGGTATGACCCTGCTATAGGAATGGATGCCATTAAATCTAGTCATGTATGAGGCCATGACATGGACGGATATGGAAAGGATTTAGTTCCACACAAATATCCAAGGAAAACCTCCTAATTTAGCTAAGGTTTGAACTACAACATCGTTTCTAACACTAATGAGAACCATAGAATTATATGCTTGGTGTAGTGTTCAGGTTGAAAGGTAAGACATCTAAATAGTTAAGAACGTAATAGGAAGTGTATGGCTGATGTGTTGAGGAATTGTCCATACATTCCAATTCACCATGGTGGGATACATGACTTAGATAAATGGAAATATGAATTCAATTCAAAGGTGCATTGAATAGGTATGCATGAAGAGTTGCACTCATGCATAGTGTGTAAGTGGTAGAGTTACACTTCTGCAAGATAAAATTGTTATGCTTGAATGCATTTGTGCAATGCATTTTTGTGAATGCATGCATATATGATATCAATGGGAAATTATTATGCTAACATCTGAAATGATGTAGTTATTACTAACTCATGAGGTTGAGAACATTTCTGGAGCTATTAGATAGTCCAACAAGGGATTTGCAAGTTAAAGTAGTCACAAGAAATATTTGTTAGAGGAACAAAGTAAAACCTTAGATGTTGATAATATATATGCAACGAATGATGTTTTCATTCAAGTTAATAAATAGATTGATAATGGTGATTGAATTGTTAAATATAAACAATTATAAGATCACTTTGTAAACTTTGGAATTGTTACAATGCAAGCATATTGTATATTATGCAAGAAGCACTAATAATATATTGGTTGAATGTAAGATGGCATAATTGAAGGAAAAGTAGTCTCTAGTATGGTTCTACAGAAGGATATAATAAATATTGATGCATGTTGCTGTAACAACCAAGAAAATATGAGATGAAATATCATACAAGAAGAAGCTTTGGATTTCCTTATGAAATATACTTGAATTTTTACATGAAATTGATATGATATTGTCTCATGATGACTATATGAGTGTGACACAGATGAGATGATGGTTATTGAATCTAGGATTCCTTGGAAGAATG
Source organism: Picea engelmannii (assembly GCA_009831015.1). Classification (NCBI taxonomy): domain Eukaryota; kingdom Viridiplantae; phylum Streptophyta; class Pinopsida; order Pinales; family Pinaceae; genus Picea; species Picea engelmannii. The sequence goes on from ML780724.1 coordinate 1,098,160, forward strand.
GATATTTTTGGGACATTGGAGCCTTAAATTGAAAATCCTTAGTGAGGTTATGGTAAAGAGTTGGTTCTCTCCTTATCTGTTAAAGCCATGGAAAGATGGATCGATGAAGGATTGTGTAGCAGTGAAAGGATGCCTGATCCTGGAAGGGTGAGTGAAACAAAGAGGAGGCAACTGAAGAATACTACAATGAGTATAATTCTTTCTAAAATATCTCTATGGAATAGAAAAGGTGACTTCTAGCTGAAGTATGAAAAGATGAATCAGGTGCTTGGAAAAAAAAAAGCGCCAGAAAGACAAAAGGCTTCCAATAGTAAAGGCATGGCACTTTTTGAAGAATTTTGAATGTACATGTCTATAATTCACTAAGGATAGTGCATAAATAATGGGGAGGGGAATTTAATACCTTGATTAATCCCTAGTGAAATTGTATGTATGTTTTATAGGATTGTGAACTAGGATATTATAGGTCAGAGTGCCTATGTGATTATTAGGCTGGAGAGACTAGAATGCTAAAGTATAGAGTGCTTATTATTGTAATTTGTAATCATACTCATATATTAATAAAAGTGCACTGCTACAACAGACTGACCAACAAAATAGTATGGGGGGGTAAACTCCACTAGAAAGGGTAAGGGGGATAGAAGTCCAAGGTTAAGGGACTAAGTGAAGGGGTGCAGGATTAGGAATAAAAAAATATTATTCTTAAGTACTAAGGTCACATAACATTAGGTTGTGTTATCCTAAGCTTAAAAAGTGGGGACAAGGGAGTCCCTTATGTGTTAAGTATCACGTATGAAAAATGCAAAATATATGGGGGAATTTAGTAATTCTCCCCCATCATTCAATAATTATAGGATTAATAATCATCCTTAATCATATGTACCAGGGAAGTGGACTATGAAATACATACCTATACATGGAAGTTGTATCTAGCCAGTGACTAGAAGAAGCGGGTTGTTAGGCCCATGGTTGAAGAAGCGGGTTTTCAGACCGATGGTCGAAGAAGTGAGTTTTCATTACTATGGTCGAAGAATAGGGTTGTCATGCCCATGATAATTCTCTCTAGGTTAGAGAACTACTAGGATTTAATTCCAAAGGTGACAAGTTTCAACTACAGGGCTCTGAGACTCCCTGTCCGACCTGTTGCTGAAACCCAAAAGGGAAGTGGGGAACTGAAAGGATTTTTTAGCAAAGAAGGGGCACAATTCTTGCGGTGGGATGGGCATGTGGGGGATGAGGGACTGTAGGATATTTTCTAGAGTTGGCACCTAAACCTGAGAATTTTTTTTATTCACAAACCTTAGACTGGATTATGACTTCCTTTACTTGGGTAGATTTTGGCCCAAGCTCAGGGGTGACCCATTGTTGATATTATGAGCAGTTTGGTCTATGGATGGAAGGAATGTGGAAGGTCATCATGCAATTGGTGTTTAATTCATAAAATATGCATGTCTCTTATGTGTTATTTTAATTATTGTGTGTGTAATTATCTATTTTCTATTATGGAATATATGATATAATTATTATTTATGAATCATTATGGTTTTTTTCATAACTTTGTACATGTGCAGAGAAGTTATGTTTAATTAAATGGTATTAGAGGTCATAATTTTTGAGGTGGATTTTCCCAGTAGAGGGTCTGGGGATGCTACACAAAATCTCTCCCTCATGAAGAAGTTCCAACCAATTCATCATAACCTGAAGTCTATTTTGATGGTGTGATTGATATGATTGAAATGTTGAGACTTTATGAGAACTCAACACCCTCTCAATCAAATAAGAAACCTGGACCATCTCAGAAAGGCCCACCAAAATGGATCATAAAAACACTTGAAAGTGTTCATCCTAATGAGGTCGGAAATATAGGAACCATAATTTCCTCAAGACAATATGGAGGAGATGTAGATAATTCAAACTCAAGTGATGTAGATGACATGGATATTTCATATGATTTAGAGTTAAATTTACCTACTAAATTTCAACCAAATTCCTTTTAATAAAGCACTTCTCATGATGAGTGGAAAGAATTCATGCAGAAGGAATATCATTCTCTCATAAAGAATGGGACATGGAAGTTGGTGGAACCTCCATTCAAAACCAAGCTAATCGGCTGCAAGTGGGTATTCAAGAACAAGTACAAATAGGTGTTGGTAGCCACACATGATTTTTGATATTTAACATGATTGGAAGACATCACATTTTTCTTTAGTTTCCATCACCTCGAATCTGTAAACACTTTTCTAATTTTCAAAATGATTGTTGGGTTAAATCCTAACTTATTAATTTTTATTGTTTCAATTTTCAATTGTTTTATTTTAATTCATGACTGTAAGCATGAATCAAACATAAAACTTGGCTGGTTTTAATATTTTTATTCCTTGGAAATATCTTTTAACAAGCCATCCATGTGTAATTGAAATTTAAATCTTATTAAATGGTTGATTGATCCATTTTTCGATTTGTTTTGTTTTAATATGGTTTTTTTATGGTTCGATAGTTCATTATCGAATTGTCTTGGTACTTGAAAAACTTTGGTTTATTATTTTCTATTCTTTCATGAGTTTAATGGTCGCATCAACATTCATTCAAATGTGTATATACCTGTTGTACTTGAGTCCTCACCTTATCTTACTAGCTTGAAACGTTAATGAAGCTATTCATTGTTTGCATAGGGTTTTGTACTTTGTAGTTTTGACACTCATTGCAAGATATGGTAAGGGATACAATGAATCATCTAGTTTACATCCTCACTCTCCAAGTTATGATAACCCACAGGCTCTGTTATTTTCATATTTCCACCGTTTGTTCAGACCTACTTCTATTTCTCGCACTATTGGAACCTAAAACTATCCCGAGTAATATATGTTCTGCTTTGGTTACAATGGTCATGGCTCCCATCATTCGCATAGCGCTGAATGGATGATAGGCTTTACTTTTCCATGACGATGTGATTGAGGAACTAAAGAGTCATGTATGGGATATATTCCTTAAGAAATTCCAAGGTTATAATCTTTAGGTGGCAGAATATTTCACACAAACCTTTGATGGTTTCAGAGGTAAAATTTTGGACATACAGTTAGAATTGACCGAGGAATTCATGAGCAAACAAATAGATCTTCCATCAAAGGGTGAGAGCTGGTTCAAAAATGCCCGAATAGAATAAGTCCCATGGAGTCTGTTTATGGCATCTCGTAAAACCACTTGTTGCATCAAAGGTATTCCTATTGCTCTTTTAAAACCTAGATGGCATAGTTTATTGTTAATTCTGAAACAATTCATTACATGTGAGGGTCGATACAGACTGGTATTTCTCTACCATATCCGTTTGCTCATGAATTTCATAGGTTTTGATTTAGATATGTCATTTTACTTATTGATGAGTCTCTATAATATGTCCAAGCATTACAAGTGAGAGGTTGTCAATTCGATCCTTTTCCACCATGGATTGGTTAAAATCTTGTTGATACATCATCTGTCAACCATAGGTGACAATTGGGATATATTTTTTATGAGGATTGGTTTATCCCAGTCTAATCCTACAGCCAACCCTCTCTTAATTCCAAACCCTAATATGAAGGAGCCAATGGTTAAAAGCCAGTTCATAAATTCAATTGGCGAACCAGATTTTATTGATAAAACCCCTCTAGATAAAGGATTACTGCGTAGATCTCTTGAACATGTGACTGTCAAATTGGAGGGAAATTATCCTCTTGTTCCTACGAATGATGCTAGCTTGAACACTAACTCTTATGCTAGTGGTGTATTGGTGTAACTCTTATACTATTTTTCATTTCTCATTGGATATAATTTAATGGTTTAAGTATAAGTTGAAAAATGTTTTTAAATTGTACTTGATACTGATTCACCCCCCTCTCAATATCAACAATTGGTATCAGAGCGGGTTACCTTCAGTACAATTTAACCACTAGAAGGAATATCCTAAGAAGAAATGGAAGACACAATTCCAAATGGGATTCCACCATTTTATGCAAGCAATTTTGAATATTGGAGTAATAGAATGGAAACTTACTTGAAATCTCTTGGGGAAGATGTTTGGTTCTTAGTTGCTTCAGGATACAATGCTTTGAAGAACCAAATACTGCATCTCAGAAGGAAGAAAAAAGGCACAACAAATTGGCAATAGATACCATCCTGGATGGATTGACATATTTAGTGAAATATAAGGTGGGATCATGTGCATCATCGAAATATATTTGGAACAAGCTATAAGAACTTTATGCAAGGGAAGAAGTAGAAGAATAAGAAGAAGAAGAAGTTGAAGTAAATTACAACATCTCATATTTTAAAGAAGAAAATAGAGGTTAGTTCTATTGCTTTAATTGTGAAGGAGTAGGACATGTTGAATTTGAATGTCTTCATCCAAGGATTGAAAGATATGACACTGAAGAAGAAAAGTCCAATGAAGAAGAAGAAAATCATTAAGAAGAAATTATTCAACAAGAAGATGAGAATCTTAAAAAAATGAAGCATGTTGAGATTGAAAATAGCAACCTCAAAGACACGCATAGAAAACTAAGAAGTGAATTGGGTAGTTGTGAAAGGAAATTTGTAATCTTGAAGAAACAATTAAGAGACTTTGATAAACTAAGAGAAGTAAACATTTCCTTGAAAACTCTACTCGAAGAAGAAAGAAGAATGGGAGAAGTAAGTCCAAATGATGAAGAAAGAAAAAGATTGTGAGAAACTTGAACAATAAGTTGTCTCATTGAGGAAGAGCTTAAGAAAATATCAAGTGACAAAACACTTAACAAAACTTGGATGCATGGGTGAAACTTCATACAAAGAAGATGCAAGTACCAACAAGAAGGTTGAAGAAAGAGCTACACGGACAGTTGATGAGAAGTGGACCAGGATACCAAAAAGAATGAATGATTACAAAAAATATGAATATCCAAGAAGACCTCCTACCTTTAGGAATCAAAGAAGCTTCAATCAGTATGAAGGAAACTACAGAAGAGTATATCATAAATCCAGATGGACTACATAAAAAAAAATGCCACTTACTCCAGGGTATCAAAATTTCTTTCTTAGCCATTGTATTACTTGCAAAAGTTTTGGACATAAGGAAATTAATTGCAGAATCAATGAAAGGAACAAATATGCAAGAAACATGAATGGTGTAAATAGAATATATGGAAATAATTGTGTATTTGTCAACATAAGTTATAATTCATTTCCCCCATTGATGGAAAAAATTATTGTATGCTACAAATGCAATTATCTTGGTCACAAAGCATGAGATTGTAGATATATGAATGAAGATGTCCCTATGCCAACCATAGTATGGAGAATGAAAGAGATTCCAAACAATGAAGATTGTCAAATAACATTAACCGTTGAAGAATGTAAAGAAGAGGATGAATGGTACATAGACAGCAGATGTTCTTCACACATGACCAGGGATCAAGACAAATTCATCAACTTGAAGAGAAAGGGTGGAAATGTTGCATTTGGAGATGAATCATCTGCCAAAATACTTGGAGAAGGTGTAGTATAGATTGGAAGAAAAAATGTAAAAGCAAAGAATGTCCTATTTGTTGAAGAATTGAAGCATAGTCTACTCATGTTAGTAAAATGTGTGATCAAGGATACACTCTTACGTTTGACTCCTGAAAATGTAACATCATAGAAAATAACTCAGAAAGATTGGTTGCAACTGCAGCAAGAAGATTGAACAACGTATACATCCTAGATATGAAGAAGAGAGAGAAGATAGAAGCCACACAAAATGATTCCAAGGAATAAAAAGTCCCAAAGACCAAAAATAAGGATAAAGTATTATTGAGTGCCACATGTTTAGGGGGAGCAGCCCCAAAGAAGGTCACCTTATGCCATTGAACTCAAGGGGAGAATCCCTAACCTTTTCCATTGATTTCAAAGGGGGAGAGAAATTGGGATCATGAGTGTTGCCATCAATGACAAAGGAGGAGATTGTTGAAGATTGGTTTTTCTCATTGATGTCAACCCCAGTCATGGGTTTTGGATCGCAAGATTGATGAAGGTATTTGGACATGAAGGAAAATGCACATGTAGATACAACACCCATGGATGGATAATATACATCATGTTGTTTCCGGTGGTATGTGGCACGTCACGTTGATCCTCATGGTCGAGGATAAATGAATTTTTGAATATGGCAAAGTGAATTGAAGAAGGAAGTACATGTAGGCCCTAAAGATAATTAAAGAAATGAATTACAAAATAAGAAAGTGTCAGGTCGGCCCTAATGTTAAAAGGAAGTGACATAAATGGTATAAATAAATATCATTATACATTCATTTGATACACAAGTCGAATTTCAGAGGAAATTATAAGTAAAGAAGGTCAGATTTCAAGGGAGGATGAAGTCTTTTGGTGATGTGTTCTAAGGTATGTTATTTACAGGTCATCTTACCATTTTCGCTATAACATTTTTTCTAGAATGACTCATATGGTGAAATTTCTATGGAATTTATAAGACATATCAAGGTACCTGTGCTAAAAGTTTCATGTCTTGATTCACTATAATTATGGAGATACACATTGTGAAAGATAGGGATTTTGATTAGTACTGAAGCTAGTCAATAAAAAGGTGTCCCGGGTAAAACAATCATAACTTATTCATAGAGAATCCAAATGAAGTGGGAAAATTTCCATTGGAAATAGTACGAACTGTAGTATCTTGTGTGCAAGCTTCAAAATCGGATGTTAAATATTGAGCATGGGGCATGCTGTACAAGTTTGGTCTCCTCAATAAACCATAATTGAATAAAGTCTACCATTCTTTCTATAAATTCTTTTTGGGAAGGATTGAAGGAGTGAAACTTGGAGGAGTTTTAGAGAATACATTGAGTAATATTATATATATGATCATAGTATTCCAAGAATTGAAGAATTTCAAAAATTGAAGAAGTATCAGGAAGCATTATCAGGTTCTATGTGATGGTTGGTTGATGGTGATGATTTAACGTAAAGTTTTATTATCTCTCATATATTGTTGGGTGGAAGGAAGGGGAAAGGATGGAGAGTTCAACCCTCTCTTGATATTGGAGGATTGTATATTCCTTTTGGAATTTTATCCCTCCCTTTTCATTTGGAGTTTGTAGCTACCTTTGGAATTCATTACTTCCCTTGAACAATAACTATTGATTATTTCTCATATATTGTGCATGGTGTATTGTGGTGTATTGGTGTGACTCTTATACTATTGTTCATTTCTCATTGTATATAATTGAATGGTTTAAGTATAAGTTGAAAAAGGTATTTAATTGTACTCGATACTGATTCACCCCCCTCTCAGTATCAACAGTGGTTGTACCCGGACCCCAGCACCCATTACCGAAACATCTGGAGAAATGGCTGCCCAAATTTGATCCAGACTCAAATCAGTCTGCTGAGGATCATATCAAAAAAATTATGTTGGACATTAGACTCCACAGTGTTGAACATGAGGATGTAATATGTATATTATTCGCTTATACTTTTGAGGGAAATGCCTCCACATGGTATTTCTCTCAACAGCCCCAAACCATTGTCTCGTGGGACAAATTTGAAACTTGTTTCTTGGAAAAATTAGGAGATGATAAATCTCTGGAAGTCTTGGTTATGGAAATTTCCATCTTAAAGATGAATCCTAAGGAAAAAGTGAAATATTTGATCCAACGATTTCTTACTTTAAAGAATAAAATGTTGATTAAGGTTGGTTGTCATTGATTTCAACCCTTGAAGAAAGCCCCGTAGCACAAAGCTTTGGGTAATGGACCTAATATTGTTTGATGTAAATATGACTCATTATTTTTTTTTCATGGTTGATAAGTAAATATGGATGAACTCCAAAGTGGTCCCCTTATGGTGAAATCCCTCACAGGAAGACGCTTTGTGGAGTAAGAAAACCCATGCTTAATTGTGGAATAATGAGATGAAGGAAAGTGAATTTTTCAGGGAAAATATTCTATATGGATAGTGCTTGTCATTTCATTTCTAGTGGTATGTGGAATTCTACATAATTCCTAACGGTTAGAGAGTTACGGCCATGAGAAGTTGGAGACCCCAGGTTTGGGTAATGGACCCAAGTTTGTTTGATGGGTAACAGTATGATCTATAATATATTTTCAGATAATACTATTCTATATGGATAGTGCATGCCATGCAATTTCTAGTGGTATGTAGAACATCACATAACTCCTCACAGTTTGAGCGTTATGGCCTTACGAAGTTGGAGGACCCTCATATGTCATCTAGAAGCCCCAAAAGGTCAAAGTAGTCAAAGTGGTTTAAGAGATTTTAAAAGGTAAATAATAAAGTGAAGTGATGATTGTATCATAGTTCAAAGTGAATACAAAATAAATTTAATGGAGAAATTAGAATTAGACCCAACCCTAAAATAAGGAAAGTGGGCCAAGTGACCTAGAAGATGTTTTTAAGGAAGCTACTTGGAGAGTATAAATAAGAGGCAAGGCTCTCTCATTTGAATCACACTTGGGAATATTGAATATATATATGTGTGTGAGGTAACCAATGATATCTAAACTGGAATTCTGAGTGAAGGTGAATAAAAGACGACCAAAATGCAAGGAAGTATAAATTCTTTTGATGGTGCTTTCTAAGGTATGTTATTTACAGGTCATCTCACCATTTTCTCTATAATGTTTTTATATAATGATGCAGACCATTAAATTTATATGCAAGTAAGAAAACATATCCAGGTATCTATGGTAACAAATTCATCTTGTGGGGTTTTTTATTTTGGGAGTTACACTTCATGGAAAATAGGGTTTGTGGCCAGTCCTGAAACTAGTCAAAATCAAGTGTTTCAGGAAAAAACATCATAGATTATTCATAACAGATCCAAATTCAGTGAGACCAAATGTGTTGGTTAGGGTACAGGCTATAGTATGTTTTGTAATATTTTTATATCAATTCATCAAATATTTTGTGCGGGGCATGCTCTACAAGGTCTCTCTCTAGAATAAGTCAGAATTCAGCAAGGTATGTCATTTTTGCTATAACTCATTTTCTTAGAGGTTCCAAGTAGTGAAACTTGGAGGAATTGCATAAAACACATTAAACAACATTGTGTATCAGTTTCAGATCTTTATACATTACAGGTTCAAATTTATGATTACTTCAAGTTAGGGTTGTTGACTAATACAAAACTAGGCATGTGAGACTAAAGAAAAGTTTGATGAAAATGCTAGTCTCTTGTTTTTAAAGTTAAGGAAGGTTTGCAAGAAAGTGATCATATACACCAGGTATATTACAGAGCTACAAATTAGATTTGGATGATAAAATTGATGAGGTCTTTTGGTTGTGGTACATGTTGAGAACATGGTTGAGACAAGTAGTTGATGAGTTGGCGCACATACATGAGGTGTATAGTTGATGATGTTGGTACATATTGATGAGTCATAGTTGATGAGTAGTTGAAAAATGATTGGTACATACTTGGTACATGGTTGGATGCACTTTTTTATGGTACAGGTTGATTAAAGGTTGGTGCATGGTTTATACACTTATTTATGGTACACGTTCATTACAGGTTGGTGCATGGTTGATGCACTTGTTTATGGTACAGGTTGATTACAGGTTGGTGCATGGTTGATGCACTTATTTATCGTACAGTTTGATTATAGGTTGATTATAGGTTGGTGCATGGTTGATGCACTTGTTTATGGTATAGGTTGATTACAGGTTGGTGCATGGTTGATGTACTTGTTTATGGTATAGGTTGATTACAAGTTTATTACAGGTTGAGGTACAAGTTGATGCATGGTTGATGCATGGTTTAGATTTATTGGTATAGGTTTACAGTGGTATAGCTCATAGTGATAGTATGATAGTGGTTCCATCATTCTACTTCTACTTCAGGGTGGCAAGATGGGGCAAGGACAGGTGGTTGTAGCTGGAGAACATAGGGGGTTGTAGCCTCCTTCTAGTTGTAGCCAGAGAATTGGGGAGTTGGAGATTCCCTCAGGTTGTAGCCTGAGAAACTAGGGGGTTGGAGCCTCCTTCCAGTTGCCACTGGAAAACAAAGAAATTTGGTGCTTCCAATGAATGTAATTCTTGAAGACATAAAAGAAAAAGCATTATGTGGTTTTCTCACCATTTGGGTTTCCACGTAAAACACTGGTGTACTGTGTATGTGCATGATTGTTCATTTTTTCATTGCTTATTTACTCTGTAGTTATTGAATGATAATGCTTCATTGATATAACACTTAGATTATATGGTTAAAAGGGATTAAATTTCTCTATTACTGATTCACCCCCCCTCTTAGTAGTCCAACAATTGGTATCAAAGCAAGGTTCCTTCAGGAAACAATTTAACCACTGGAAGGAGATCATGGATTATTCTGAGAATCGAGTACCAATGTTTATTGGTAATAACGGTTTTAAGTATGATATGTGGAGCAAAAGAATGGAAGTATTTTTACAGGCACAGGGACATTATATTTGTCTATCGGTTGTTACAAAATATGATAGTTCAAAAAGGGAAAAGACTGCAACCAAGAAGGAATTGAAGAAGAATAACAAAATAGCAATGGATTTCATCTGGGAAGGATTACCTAAAGTGGTAAGAGAAAAGGATGGTAAATGTTCATCAACCAAAGAACTTTGGGATAAGTTACATGACATATATTCTTCACCCATCACAAATTCAAGAAATGCCAAAGAAGATGTAGATACAGAAAAAGAAGAAAGATGTTTATCATGTCAGACAGATTCAGAAGAGGAAGTGTATGATGAAGCAGAAGTTGATTACAAAGAAAAATTGATCAGTGCAATTAAATATCTAAGGAAAGAAAGAGAAGAAAACAATTTATCCAAGAAAGAATTGATGAAGCAAAAGAAAAGTGTTCAAGGTTATGAAAAGGATCAATAGGTCATCAAGAATTTAAGAGCTCAACTAGAAGAGGCCAGAAGAATTGAAGAAACTCTATAATATCAAAAGAAATGTTTAGAAGCCAACATAGCAGCACAAAAGGAAGACGCAGAAAAGAGAGAAAAGATATTGATGGATCATCTCAAGGAAAGAACCAATTATTTAAACCAACTTGAGGAAGAGTTTGGTCAAGCAGAGAGAAGAATGGAAGAAGAAATAATTGCATTGAAAATACAACTTGAAGAAGGAAAGAGAACAGAAGATGTCATGAAGTCTCAATGTAACGAACCATGTTCGTCACGACAACAACCTCTCATAACAAGTGGATTTTTTTTATTTTTTTTGTGCATGTGTACCAGGGTAATAAGGACATTACACTCTATGTCGCGACATGACGACGAACATGACGCATGCAAATGTGACAACAACATAACGACCTAAGACGCATATCAAACATCTGTAGCAATGAACGACAATCAACCGACAAAATAAGACTGACTACCCACCCATCCTACCCTGCAATGGTTAGGACCTTCAAGACACATAAGCAATGCTCAAGACTAGGTTCCCATCGATTTTAACCATTTAAGGTCTCAGCACTGGCAACTGTTTTGAGGAACAAGGAGGCGTCTACATCCTGCCCTACACAAGTAGACCAAGATTTCTAAGTTGAGGATAGTCGTCCTAACAAAACCCACGCACCCCAGACAATTACACAAAATTAAAATCTATATCAATGAACTTATCAATATTCTTGATATGTGTAGTTTTCAATTAAGTATTACATAAGAAAATCAACACGAGGGATTTTTCATTATTATGTGGCATGCTCTCAAGGAATGAAAATTTAGAAACACCCTTCAAAGTCACTTTCATAACCCTACCAATGGGAAGAAACTTATAATAAACAATGTTAGTTGAGTACCACTACTGATAAGTGTATATGGCATTGACAACTTAAAGGCCATTAACATTAACTTAAAAAAATGATTAAGAAGTTTTTTTTTTCTTTTTTTTTGAAAACAATTGTCACATGGACAAAATCACATTCAAATACAATATACAAACATGTCTAGTTTCTATGAAAATGAACCATAAATTCATCATACCAATAGTAAAACAATTATAGAATTATATAACAAACATTTAAAAAAAAAACGTGTTCTCAAATAATAGAAGAACCATCACTATATTAAACTTATATTACATCAAATAATACATTTATGATGATAATATACTCATATTTTAATCATTAATTAAGAGCTAACTGGATTGTCTAACTTATTATTAGCCATTAATTTACGATCATTAGGCTTTTAAATGCACCCCATTTAGCAATGTTTAAATATGCAATCCCATATTTACTCCCCATTAAAATTAAATCATTAACATCACTTGCAGGGTTACACCTATTTTAATCCAGTATCCAACAAACTAGCCATTAATCTTGATAACCATAGTAACCATCTTGAACTAGAATGCTACCATTAACATGAATAATGAAGTGAAGAACAAGGCCTTTAACAATAGTTAACTGAGCATTTAATGTACAACAAATAACAAGTCATTTTTCCTTCTTTTTTTTTTTAAATAATAGGCAATTAAAAGGGCATTAGTAGTAATTACTGCCAGGTAAATAAAAATAAAAATGCAGGTAAAGACTCGGGCATAAGTTACAGCCTAATCGACTAACATTCATCTTTTGTTTCATCTAACATTTAAAACTTACTGCCAGCCAACATTTCCAGCACTTCCATCAAGAAATAAAATGGACCACAATGAGGTTGAATAATCCATTCATGTAATGAGGAAAAATTATAGCAGAGAGCCCAAAAGGGAGGTTTAAACAAATCAACAACATGATGGTCCACCTTGTTCCATGATGGTCCACGATATCTATTATCAGTTGGGGACGGAAGCAACCCCAAAGCAGTAATGAATAAGATGTTGCTTAGAAAGTACAGTTGGCAATTGTGAAGTTAGCCATGATTACTGATAATCAGTCTTTGCATATCTATTTGGTAACAGTGCAAGGAATTAGTAATAACAAAATGTTGTTATAGATAAAGAATAAGTGCCTTTCTCTTATCTATGTTTATGTTATGTATTTGGCTTTAAGCCTGCGCATATTCAATATGGATATATAATTTTGAGTCGATGGTTTTTTTTCTGTTTCCTTTTTATATAATCTAAGGTCTGGATTAAATTGTTAAAGTGCTAATGCATTAAAAAAAAATTGTTTTAAGGATAATGGAAGTGATGAGTGCATCTCAGACACTCATAAGTATAACCAGGAGGTCTGGAATATTTAAATGGGAAAAATGGAGAAAGGGAGAAGCTGATTATAAAAACTTATGGAAGCTTGAAAATGTTGGGAGGAGGGAGTAGCCGAAGGGGAAAATGGAATCGTTGACTGCCAGGCACAACAATGAATTCGCTATCTAAGGCACTCGCAAAATGAATTTCTTGTTTTCCCACTGCGAGGCACCAACAACAAAGTCTAAAGCATGAGAAAACGAAGCCTAAGTAAATAATCCAACCAAGGTAAACACAGGTAAAAAACAAAGGATTCACCTAGTCAAAAGGGAATAGGTAAAAACAAATCTCCCCCAAGGAATTGACACATGTATAATTCACCCAAGGGAGACTTCACACCAGTATACAATAAAAGGGGAAAACACAGTCCTCACACCATCAATAGAGGAACACAGCCAGGGACTTAGTAGTGGCTGCCCAGGAATCAAAATGGAAAAACAACACACCCAACAGAAGACATGGGGGAAAAATATACAAAGATTATCAAAATGCAGAGTCAATCGCTCTGGAAGTGCAAATGCAGAGTTAAATTTACATCTGTCTCAATTTACGCTTGCTGAAGTATTATTTTTGTTTCATTGCCTTACTGAAAGTAGAGTGAAGATTGCAGCTGTCACCAATTGCATTCACCGAAGTAATACATGTTTCATCAAACAAATTAGCCAGCAATAATAATTACACTGGAATTTTCGCCAGTGAATTGATGAAGGTGCAAGGATAGAGTGGCCATTAATAAACAACGCAGGGCTTAAAATTTTCTGCCATTACATAAAGAAAATGAAGGATAACTATTTTTCATCCATTTCCAAATTACACAGCCGAGTTATGTTTTTACAACAGTTACCCATTATAATTATCGAAGTAAATAACACAGAAAAAAAAATATTCCATCCAACATGATCCAAACACAGATTGAAGTTAAACATTTTTCATCTCAGATTACCAATAACTAAATGTTGACAACAGTAAGAGAATGTTAGGGCCATAAGGATAAATCATCAAAGGATCGCATGCTTCTATCATTCAAGGTGAAAAAATAAACAATAAGGTAGCAATATAATCCATATACAAAGGACATACTGGAAGACACAAGCCAAAAAATCAGGTGAGGACATCAACAGAGGGAGACGGTTAAAGGTTCACCTTCGCATCACCATCCTTGCACAAAAAAGTAGGGCATTTAGATCCATAGGTATTTTAATGCTAAGGTGACGACTGTTAAGCCATAATATTGGATCATTACCCCTTAATTGGGGAATATTATATTAGTAATGTTATTTTATTTATGTCAGCTTTAGGCCATTAATTGTAATTATACCTCCTAGTCTCCTATATATACCAAGGAGTCATTTTCATTTTGAATCATCTTGTACTTGAACATTTAAGTGGGGTAAAAGGAGGTTGCCCCCTCAAAGAGGCTTATTATCTAAAATTCTCTCTTTTTGAAGGTGTTGAGTACTTTTCCTGAGGTTTTTCTATGCTATATTGATGTTTGGTTCTTAACATATGGTATCAGAGCTCAAGGTCTTGGGGTTTCGCTGCTACATCTGAGACACCGTGGAATTTTCACTATAACATTTTTTCTACAATGTTTCAGAAGGAACGGCTCAGATGATATTTAGCAGATGGATCAAGGTACGTTGGGTTCAAAATTCATCTCCCGAGGCCTTACACATTTGGAGATACAACCTTTACAAGATAGGGTTATGGAATCATCCTGAAATGAGTCATTGCAGAATTTTTGCTATAAAGTTTTTTTTGTAAAGTTTCAGATCCTTAAATATGGAGGCAATTTACAGAAATTAGTAAGGTATCTTTGTTAAAAAGTTTAGCTTCTGGGTCATCTTAAATTTTTAGATACACCTTGTGTAAGATAGGGTATCTGACTAGTCCTATTGACTAGTTTCAAGAAGGTGTTCCAGGTAAAACAATCATAAATTCTTGCTAGAGTATCCAAATTGAGTTCGACTAGTTGCATTGGATCGTGGACAGTCTGTATTATGTGGGGTGTGATTTTCAGAATTTTATATCAATTATTGTGTGCGGGGCATGCTATACAAGTGATATCTCCTAGAAAGGACAAAAATCGGCAAGTTGTGAGGAAGTTACCGTAAATTCCACTTGGTACATCCAATTTTGATCAAACCTGTGGCATTGAAGAGAAGAGATATCAGAGAACTACCTAAAAGAAAGTTTCATACCCAGAAGGGCCAAAAATTGGGAGATAGAACATAATAAATATTGTCTAGCAGAACTGCCTCAAAATCAAGATTCAAAAGTGATATTTGGCCAACATGCCACCAAAAAAGGGACCTTCTACACCAAATAAGCCTCCAGAAAATCCTAATTGGACTCTTGAT
>ML780724.1:1130255-1147947 GCA_009831015.1 Picea engelmannii
CAACAACAAATTCTCCAAATCTTAAAGGACAACCTGACCATGGCACAAAATCGCATGAAACAACAAGCAGATCAACATCGCAGTGAAAGAAGTTTTGAAGTAGGGGATTGGGTGTTTTTAAGACTACAACCATACAAACAGATTTCCCTCAAGCAAGCCAAGAAGTATAATAAATTATCACCAAAGTACTATGGCCCTTATAAGGTGTTGCAAAAGATTATTACTATGCAATACAAATTGGAGTTTCTTGCATCTTCACGAGTACACCCAAGTTTCCATGTTTCATGCTTAAATAAGGTTATAGGCGACAATATCCCAGTTCAAACTATATTGCCAGAACCTGACGAGGAAGGAAAAATCATATTGGAGCCTGAAGCCATCACTGACACAAGAATTCTCCAACTGAGGAATAGATCCATTTCAGAGTATCTCATTAAATGGAGGAAACTACCGACTGAAGATTCCATTTGGGAAGATGAGTCTTTTATACAGAAGCATCCAGAGTTACTCAAGCGTTGCAGACAACACTTGTCTCAAGGGGAGGGACATGTTAATCCCTAATATTGGCTCATTACCCGTTAATTGGGGCACATTAGAATAGTAATGTTATTTTATTTATGTCGGCTTTAGGCCATTAGTTGTAATTTAGATTAGTAATGTTATTTTATTTATGTCAGCTTTAGGCCATTAATTGTAAATATACCTCCTAGTCTCCTATATATACCAAGGAGACATTTTCATTTTGAATCATCTTGTACTTGAACATTTAAGTGGGGTAAAAGGAGGTTGCCCCCTCGAAGAGGCTTATTATCTGAAATTATCTCTTTTTCAAGGTGTTGAGTACTTTTCCTAAGGTTTTTCTATGCTATATTGATGTTTGGTTCTTAACAGTTAAGGTGTGGAGCACACCGAAGCAGCTACATAAAATGGGCCTTGTACTCGGGCACCATATGACCTCCCTGTCGTAAGGCATTGAACTCATTGAGTTGATGCTCAATGAATTCCTCTGAAAGGTACCTCTCTTGGAACCGTTCCTCAAACTGTTTGCATGACACATATTCAATGGCCATGTTCATCTGCGGTAGGAGCATCTTCCACCATAGAAGACCGCTCCCCTTCAGTTGAAATACCACCATGCAGACCTTCATGTTGGAGGTATAATCGCGAAGTGAGAAGCACATCGCCATATTCTCCAACCATGCCTCGGTGGCTGTGCCATTTGGGGCACCAAATAACTTGGGAAATTTGACCTTCTCGATTTCACGGTGAATGCTACCAGTACCGACTGGAGCGCGTAGTGGAACCTCAGCGGGTGTCGGCACCCTGGCCTCATCTCTGTCCAAACAGTTAATCAGAGCCTCAGACATGCACTGAAAAGATCTGATCATTTTGACTACATCACTAACTATTATCTTCTCATGTCTGAGAACCTACTCATCACTAACTGCTATCTTCTCATGTCGGGCGTGGATGCTACTGGAGGCATCGCGCCTCCTCCCCTCACACCCTATCATCTACCTCTGCGACATCCTCTAACCATGATTACTTGCATGCACACAATTCAACTCAATCAACAATAGTATAATCAATCATATAAATGAAAGTCATAGTGATCCCAAGTTGCAGGTTGAACCTGGCTCTGATACCATATGTAACAAACCACGTTCGTCATAACAACAACCTCTCATAACAAGTGGATTTTTTTTTTTGTGTGTGTGTGCATGTGTACCAAGGTAATAAGGACATTACACTCTACATCGTGACACGATGACAAACATGATGCATGTAACTATGACAACAACATAATGACCTAAGATGCACATCAAACAATTGTAGCAATGAACAAAAATCATCCAAAAAAATAAGACTGACTACCCGCTCATCCTACCCTACAATGGTTAGGACATCCAGGACACATAAGCAACACTCAAGCCCAGGTTCCCATCAATTTTGACCATTTAAGGTCTCAGGGCCGACGACTGTCCTGAGGAACAAGGAGGCGTCTACATCCCGCCCTACATAAGTAGACCAAGATTTGTAAGCTGAGGACAGTCGTCCTAAAAACCTCCACGCACCCCAGACAATTACACAAAATTAAAATCTATATCAATGAACTTATCAATATTCTTGATATGTGTAGTTTTCATTATTATGTGGCATGCTCTCAAGGAATGAAAATTTAGAAACACCCTTCAAAGTCACTTTCATAACCCTACCAATGGGAAGAAACTTCTAATAAAAAATGGAACTTGAGTACCACTACTGATAAGTGTATATGGAATTGACAACTTAAAGGCCATTAATATTAACTTAAAAAAAATGATAGCAAATAATTAAGAAGTTTTTTTTTTCT
Organism: Picea engelmannii; assembly: GCA_009831015.1. Classification (NCBI taxonomy): domain Eukaryota; kingdom Viridiplantae; phylum Streptophyta; class Pinopsida; order Pinales; family Pinaceae; genus Picea; species Picea engelmannii. The sequence continues at coordinate 1,132,609 of ML780724.1, forward strand.
TTTTTTTTTTGAAAACCATTGTCGCATGGACAAAATCACATTCAAATACAATATACAAACATGTCTAGTTTCTATGAAAAAGAACCATAAATTCATTATACCAATAGTAAAACAATTATAGAATTATATAATAAACATTTAAAAAAAAAACGTGTTCTCAAATAATAGGAGAACCATCACTATATTAAATTTATATTACATCAAATAATACATTTATGATGATAATATACTCATATTTTAATCATTAATTAAAATATAACTAGATTGTCTAACTGATCATTAGCCATTAATTTACGATCATTAGGCTTTTAAATGCATCCCGTCTAGCAAGGTTTAAATATGCAATCCAATCTTTACTCCCCATTCAAATTAAATCATTAACATCACCTACAGGGTTACAACTATTTTAATCCAGTATCCAGCCAACTAGCCATTAATCTTGATAACCATAGTAACCGTCTTGAACTAGAATTCTACCATTAAAATGAATAATGAAGCAAAGAACAAGGCCTTTAAGAACAGTTAACTGGGCATTTAATGTACATCAAATAACAAGGTATTTTTCCTTTTTTTTTTTTTAAATAATAAGCAATTAAAAGGGCATTAGTAGTAATTACTACCAAGTAAATAAAAATAAAAATGCAGGTAAAGACTCGAGCATAAGTTATAGCCTAATAGACTGACATTCAAATTCTGTTTCATCTAACATTTAAAACTTACTTCCAACCAAGGTTTCCAGCACTTCCATCAAGAAATAAAAGGGACCACAGTAAGGTTGAATAATCCATTCATGTAATGAGGAAAAATTATAGCAGAGAGCCTGAAAGGGATGTTTAAACAAATCAACGGCACAATGGTCCACCTTGGTCCACGATAGCCCATGATATCTATTATCATTTGGGGACGGAAGCAACCCCAAAGCAGTAATGAGTAAGATGTTGTTTAGAAAGTACAGTTGGCAATTCTAAAGTTATCCATGATTACCGATAATTAGGCTTTGCATATCTATTTGGTAACAGTGCAAGGAATCAATACTAACAAAATGTGGTTATAGATACAGAATAAGTGACTTTCTCTTATATATGTTCATGTTATGTATTTGGCTTTAAGCCTGCTCATATTCAATATGGACATATAATTTTGAGTCGACGGTTTTTTTTTTGTTTTTCTTTTTTTTTTCCTTTTTATATAATCTATGGTCTAGATAAAATTGTTGAAGCGCCAATGCATTAAAATGTTTTTTTTTTAAGGATAATGGAAGTGATGAGTGCATCTCAGACGCTCAGAAATATAACCAGGAGGTCTGGAACATTTAAATGGGAAAAATGGAGAAAGGGAGAAGTTGATCATAAAAACTTATGGAAGCTTGAAAATGTTGGGAGGAGGGAGTAGTCGTAAGGAAAAACAGAATCCCTCACTGCCAGGCACAACAACGAATTCGTTGTCTAAGGCAGTGGAAAAACGAATTTCTAGTTTTCCCACTGCCACACACCAGCAACGAAGTCTAAACCATGAGAAAATGGAGCCTAAGTAAACAAGACAACCAAGGTAGACGCAGGTAAAAAAAAAAAGAATTCTCCCAATCAGAAGGGCATAGGTAAAAACAAATATCCCCCAAGGAATCGACGTAGGTATAATTTTCCCAAGGGAGACTTCGCACCAATATACAATAAAAGGGGTGAGCACAGTCGTCACACCATCAGTAAAGGAACATGTTCATGGACTTAGTAGTGGCCGTCCAAGAATCAAAATGGAAAAACAACACACCCAATAGAAGATGTCAGGGAAAAATGTACCAAGATTATCAAAATGCAGAGTCAAACACTCTGGCAGTACAAATGCAAAGTTAAATTTACATCTGTTTCAATTTACGCTTGTTGAAGTAATATTTTTGTTTCATTGCCTTACTGAAAGCAGAGTGAAGATTGCAACTATCACCAATTGCCTTCACTGAAGTAATACATGTTTCATCAAACGAATTAGCTAGCAATGATAATTACACTAGAATTTTCACCAGGGAATTGATGAAGGCACAAGGCTAGAGTGGCCATTAATAAACAACGCAAATCTTAAAATTTTCTTCCATTACATAAATAAAATGAAGGATAATTATTTTTCATCCATTTCTGAATTACACAGTCGAGCTACGTTTTTACAGCAGTTACCCATTATAATCGCCGAAGTAAATAACACAAAAAAAACCATTCCATCCAACATGATCCAAACACAGATTGAAGTTAAACATTTTTCATCTCAGATTACTAATAACTAAATGTTGACAATAGTAAGAGAATGCCAGGGCCATAAGAATAACTCATCGAAGGATCGCATTCTTCTATTAGTCAAGGCGCAAAAATAAACAACAAGATAGCAAGATAATCCATATGCAGAGGCCATACCGGAAAATGAAATCCAAACAATCAGGTGAGGAAATCAACAGAGGGAGATGGCTAAAGGTTCGCCTTCGCATCATCATCCTCGCACAAAAAAGTAAGGCGTTGATATCCATGGGTCTTTTAACGCTAAGACGACGACCATAGATCAGGATCCTAGCCGACTACTCAGGCGAGGACTAGCGTGCTAGGGATGAAAGGAAAACAATTGCATGGGTCATAGTCAAACCACAAGGTTTTCAAGTCATGCAGGGTCGATGGCCATGTGAAATCAATCGACCAAACAATCAACTAGGCTAAGAAAAATGGTCTGCTATCAATCTAAACATCCAATCTATTTACGATCAATATTCAGATCCAAGCATAAGTCCTAATGCATTCTACTCTACAAAATAAAAGAGCATATTGTTTCCTTATCGTCCACTTCGAATGACGTCCCGCACTCTGTGCAACTCCTGCTCGCCGACTGTCCAGACCTCACCGGTACCTCCCAGCCAATGCTAGGGGTACTCTTCTTCCCCCTTAGACCCCCCGAGCCGCAAAGGGGCCACACACACTATCCAGAGGTTACGTCTAGCTCCCATCTTGCCTCGCAAGGCTGAGCTACCACTCCTCTCCAAGCTAGGTATCCCAACTCCCACAAGTAAATCAGTCAAGTTGATATTTCTACAGTGTAACGTTACACAAAACAGAAGATTATCCCTTCTCCTTCTCCTTCCTTTATTATATAGAATTTCTCCCTTCCTCTCTTTCCTAAAATCTCATTTAATTAAAGTTTTTAAAATAAGTTCCTAAAAATTCTTCTCCGTACAAGTGTCCCTCATCCCCTACATTCCTCCAATAATTAATTTCTTTAATTAAGTAAGTATCTTTATTTCCCTCACCCACCTAGAGTTACTCCTAGGTGTCCCTAGATTCCCTTACAGGTTTTAAAGGCTTTCCCTATTGTGAAATTGCTAAATCAGTTTAAAATTAGAAATCTCTTAAATGTGGATTCCTTACTAAGTTGACTTCCTGCTTTTTCCCTTAAGTTCCCCTTTTTCCTTTTTGTGTTACCTCTTTACCCTAGTTTCCTATTTTTTGATTTTCCTTCTTTCCCCTTTTACTTAGAACTCAAAAAGGCAAGTGAGGAATTCAACCCCTTTTTCCTTTTATCAATAATTTAGTATCTTTTAAATTATCAATTGATAAAATAATTAATTCCCTCTTTACGTTTATATCCATAGATTGTATTTCTTATTAATAATTTTATTTCTTAACCCTTCATGTTACAAAATTCTATGAAGACCATAATTATTACTTAAATCGTTTTTATTTTAAATTTTATTACATTTTATCTATTTATTTTATTTTATATATATATATTTAATCATTAATTCTTTTTTTAAGGTAGACAAAATTTTACCCCTAGCGAAATTTTAGACTTAGTACTTAAATCCTTTACTAGGCGACATTTAATTAGGGAAATTGTTTTAAAATTTCTTAGCCTGTTATTTGTCTTAGGGCCATCTAGGTTCATCCGTCTTTCATCATCAACACGACGTGCCCTTCAGGACGCACTAGGTTCTCCAAGGGTGTCACTCGCCTTATTTGTTCCCTTGCAGGACGTTCCCTTCAGGACACACAACGTGCTCCAAGGGTGCCACTCGCCTCTTGACTGATTGGTAGACATCAATAACCCCTGGAGTCAATACTCCGCCAGGTGAACTTGTGGGAGACTAAGGGATTCTAAGGAATAAGGCCCCCACCTTATTGTGTGCCCCTTAGAATCATCGTGAGCGACTTTCGTAGTCTGCCCTCATGGCATCGTCGGTCTTCTCGAACTAGGTAATCGTTAACCTACAGTTTGAGCCACGGTGGGAGTGCTAGTAGGTTGTGGCAGGGTTGTTTTCCACACCCCTCCCTCAACATCTCTGGTAGTCGTGTGTGACCTCTCTACTCCATATGTGAGTCTAGTCGGCAAGCTATCGTTAACTTGCATCATCAACAAATCATGTCAGAACATATCCATGTCATATCATCTAGTCAGATGCACTAATATCACAGTAAAACAATCAAACCCCAAGGGCACACTCCCTGACTCGATCCGGAGTCCAAGGGGTTCCATTGATGCCTCTTCATCCTCAAGGTCCAAAACCCTGCACACACTCAGTAAAACTGAGTCAATAGCACCTGTCTAAGTCAATGTGGTAAAACAACATGTCATCTACCCATAACGCATCATAATCAAAGTCAAATGTTTTTAATAGCATAATAATCCAGATCACTTGCAATCAAGTGTCCTCAAAGAAAAAGTTCGCTCAGTGTGCCAGAGCGGGATGTTACACTCAGATAATGAAGAAAGAAGAAGCGATTGAGAATCTTGAAGAAGAATTTGTCACACTAAAAGTCAAAATAGACAAGCTCAACAAGAAAGTTGAAGAGACAAAAACATCCACATCATTTATAGAGAATGAAGAGAAGCACTCTATGTTGATATAAAAGAAGAATGAAGAAAATACAAAAAGTTATGCATAAGTACTCAAAGGAAGGAATCATATTCAACCAGAATCTAAGAAAACTATTGAAGATACATCCTGAAGAATACCATCCATTTTCAAGCCACAAAGAAGCTTCAATCATGATCATGATCAGTCAAATAAAAAATTTAGAAGGACTACTCCGCAAAGAAGATCATTCACTCCCACGTATGAAAATTTGTTTTATGGTCATTGTTTTTATTGTACTAACTTTGGACATAAGGTTGCATATTGCAGGGATTATAAACGAAATGTTCGAGCAGACCGTGCCTATGTGGTCGCATGTAACATTGAGTGTTACAAATGTCATAACTATGGACACATAGCCAGTGATTGTCAAAGCATGATCGATACTTCCATGAAAGAGAATATTGATATCAGATATAAGAAAGTATGGATAAAAAAACAGGAAGAACAGGTGAACAAAGACCATGTACTAGAGATTGCAATATTGACAATAAAACGAGATGAAGAAAATTCTACAGAGAAAAGGAAAGATGTTAGATACATAAAGGTTTGGAAAATAACTAAAAGAAAGGAAGGACATGTAAATAAGGAACAGGTTCAAGATATTGTACTTTCAGACATTGTAGTGAAAGATGAATCCACAAATAGAAAGAAAGAAGTGAAAGCTCAGAGAGATAATGAATCTACCAATGAAGATGATGATGAATACACATTAGAGCATGAGTTTTTCTGAGCCATCCATCTTAGAGACTCCCAAGTAATATGAATATTAGAGAGGGGGAGTCTATGCGATAGCTGTGACAGACCAAAGAACCATCCTTCGAGCAACTTGCAAAGTTTGAGAAGACATTTCTACAACAATCAGTTAGCAGAAGTACAGTTTGATAGTATAATGATAAATGGGTTAGCATTATGGATAGTTGCACAAGTAGAGTCATGGACAGTATGGACAGAGATGGATTTGTAAGAAGACATAGTAGGTTTTAATAGATATATGATAGTGGATGAGAGCATGGATTCATATATTGGTTTAGAGAGTGGTTCAAAGACACAGGAACATTATTATAATGGATGATAATTACACAGGAAATGGCTCAAACAATACTAATGGATTACAAATTGACATATATTTTTTGGACATAGGTAGTGCATACATCAGTTCACATTCAAAACAAATTAATGCTCAGAAACAACATTGATAAAACTCCCTAAAATCTATGGAAAGGAAGACCAACAAATGTGAAGCACTTCAGAGTTTTTGGAAGCAAATGCTACATCAAAATAGAATACGACGGAGTGGGAAAGTTTCACTCTCATGCGGACAAAGGAATACTCGTTGGTTACTCAAGTATAAGGAAAGAATACAAGTGTTACAATCTAAGATTAAACAAAGTTGTGGAAACCATCAACGTAACAATTGATGAAACAGGTAGACCAAAATCAAAGGAAGAAGAAAACAAATCAATGGAACAACTTTTCGAAGAAGAAGATGAAAAAGAAGTAGAAGAAGAAGATGAAGATGAAGATAATCTGACAGAAGCAGAAGAGAAAGTCTAGAAAATATCTCCAAAGACACCCAGTAAATGAGTACAGAAGAATCATCCTTCAAATCAAATTATCGAGAACAAAGATGCAGGAGTTGATACTAGAAGAAGAATCCGTTCACCAGGACCAATACACCTAGCACTCTTATCTACAATTGAACCAAACAGTTTTGAAGAAGCTAGCAAGGATGAATTTTGGAATAAGGCCATGGATGAAGAATTTGATCAAATAGAGAAAAATGACACTTGGGAATTGGTTCCAAGACCAAAGAATAAGAATGCGATCGACACAAAATGGGTTTTTAGGAATAAATTGAATGAAGATGGACAGGTTACAAGGAACAAAGCTAGATTGGTATGTAAAGGATATGCACAGATTGAAGGAATTGACTTTGAAGAGACATTTTCCCCAGTTGCCAGAATGGAAGAAAATTGTTTTCTTTTAGCTTATGCATGCTCCAAAAATGTTAAAGTATATCAGATGGATGTAAAATCAGCTTTTCTCAATGGAGAACTTGAAGAAGAAGTCTACATTGAACAATCAGAAGGATTTCAACTGTCAGAGAACACAGACTATGTGTGTAAATTAAAGAAGGCCTTGTATGGTCTAAAACAGGCTCCTAGAGCATGGTACTCCAGACTGGATAAGTATCTGCAGTAGGCAGGGTTCAGAAAAGGAAGTGCAGACAACAACCTCTACATCAAGGTAAGCTAGGGTAATATTTTATCAATTGAAGTTTATGTTGATTATATTATTTTTGGTAGTGATGATGACAGGTTAAGCCAGAAATTTGCAAAAGACATGCATAATGAATTTGAAATATCGTTACTTGGAGAAATATCCTTCTTTCTGGGACTTTAGATACATCAAAGAAACCAAGGAATTTTTATTTCTCAAACCAAGTATATCAGAGAAATGCTAAAAAGGTTCGGAATGGAAGATTGCAAACTAGTTATCACTCCCATGCAAACCGGTTGTAAGTTGAGAAAAGATGATGATTCAAAGTATACAGATTAGAGGAAATATAGGTCAGTGATTGGCAACCTAATATATGTGACAGCATCCAGACCAGATGTAATGCAGGCAGTTGGACAGGTGGCGGGATTTCAAGCAGCACCAAAGGAATCACATGTATTAGCAGTAAAGAGGATCTTTAGATATCTCAAAGGAACATAAGAGTTTGGATTATGGTATCCAAAAGGAAAAGATCTATCACTTATTGCCTACACAAATACAGATTGGGCAGGTTGTATTGATGACCGACGAAGCACCAGTGGAGCAGCGTTCTACTTAGGTGAGTGTTTGGTATCATGGCTAAGCAATAAACAATCATCGGTATCTCTATCTATAGCCGAGACAGAGTATATTGCAGAAACAATATGTTGTACACAGGTTCTTTGGATGAAAAAAACTTTGACAGATATACAGGTTGAGTATGATGAGTCCATTCCAATATATTTTGATAATATAAGTGCCATCAATATCTCAAAAAATCGAGTGATGCACTCCAAGACTAAGCACATTCTAATCAAGTATCACTTTCTATGGGAACTGTTTGCAAAAAAGAACATCAGAGTTGAGTATGCAGGCACAAAAGAACAACTGGCGGACATCTTTACAAAACCACTTCCACGGGAAACCTTTGAATATCTTTTCCAAAGACTTGGAGTTATTTCTACTCCCAAAATGAATTCTTTTTGAATGCTTATCTTATATGTCTCAGATGTACACGAGAAAGCACCATAAGAGGACAGTCTGTCAGGGGGATCAACCCCAGATGGAAATATACCTTTTCCATTGATGACAAAGGTAGAGAGATTTATTAGATGCAGAGGATAGAGGAATGGTTCCAGGAGGAGCAGATTGATCAATTGCAGAGGATAGAGGCATGGTTCCAGGGGGAGCATGATTGATATGATTTCAATGTTGCATCAGAGTGTTTCCATCAATGCCAAAGGGAGAGATTGTTTATTAAGGTTGGTTTTCATTGACGTCAACCCTTGAAGAAAGACCCATAGCACAAAGGTTTGGGTAATGGACCCAATATTGTTTAATGTAAATATGACTCATTATTGTTTTTTCATGGTTGATAAGAAGTAAATATGGATGAAATCCAAAGTGGTCCCCTTGTAGTGAAATCCCTCACGAGAAGAGGCTTTTTGGAGTAAGAGAACATCACATAACTCCTCACAGTTTGAGAGTTGTGGCCTTACAAAGTTGGAGGACCCTCATATGTCATCTAGAAGCCCCAAAAGGTCAAAGTAGTCAAAGTGGTTTAAGAGATTTTAAAAGGTAAATAATAAAGTGAAGTGATGAGTGTATTCTAACTCAAACTGAATACAAAATAAATTATTTCAATAATAAATTTAATGGAGAAATTAGAAGTGGACCCAACCCTAAAATAAGGAATGTGGGCCAAGTCACCTAGAAGATGTTTTTAAGGAAGCTACTTGGAGAGTATAAATAAGAGGCAAGGCTCTCTCATTTGAATCACACTTGATAATATTGAATATATATATGTTTCTGAGGTGACCAAGGATATCTAAACCGGAATTATGAGTGAAGGTGAACAAAATAAGGCCAAAATGCAAGGAAGGATAAATTCTTTTGATGGTGCTTTCTAAAGTATGCTATTTATAGGTCATCTCACCATTTTCGCTATAATATTTTTTTCTATAATGAATCAGACCATGAAATTTATATGCAAGTGATAAAACATATCCAAGTATCAGTGGTAAAAAATAAATCTTGTGGGTCATTTTATTCTGGGAGTTACACTCCGTGGAAAATAAGGTTTGTGGCCAGTCCTGAAACTAGTCAAAATCAAGTGTTTCGAGTAAAAACTTCATAACATATTCATAACATATCCAAATTTAGTGAGACAAAATGTGTTGGTTAGGCTATAGTCTGTAGTATTCTTTGTAATATTTTTAGGTCAATTCATCAAATATTGTGTGCGGGGAACACTCTACAAGGTCGCTCTCTAGAATAAGCCAGAATTCAGCAAGGTATGTTATTTTTTCTATAACTCCTTTTCTGAGAGGTTCCAAGTAGTGAAACTTGGAGGAATTGCATAAAACACATTGAAGAACATTATGTATCAATTTCAGTTCTTTATACATTATAGGCTCAAATTTATGATTACTTCAAGTTAGGGTTGTTGACTAATCCAAAACTAGGCACATGAGACTAAATAAAAGTTTGATGAAAATGCTAGTCTCTTGTTTTTAAAGTTAAGGAAGGTTTGCAGGAATGTGATCATATACACCAGGTCTATTACAGAGCTACAAATAAGATTTGGATGATGAAATTGGTGAGGGATTTTGGTTGTGGTACATGTTGAGTACATGGTTGAGACAAGTAGTTGATGAGTTGGTGCACATACATGAGGTGTATAGTTGATGATGTTAGTACATATTGATGAGTCGTAGTTGATGAGTAGTTGAAACATGATTGGTACATACTTGGTACATGGTTTTATGCACTTTTTTATGGTACAGGTTGATTATAGGTTGGTACATGCTTGATGAACTTGTTTATGGTACAGGTTGATTATAGGTTGGTGCATGGTTGATGCACTTGATTATGGTACATGTTCATTACAGGTTGATTATAGGTTGGTGCATGGTTGATGCATTTGTTTATGGTATATTTTTATTACAGTTTGGTGCATGGTTGATGCACTTGTTTATGTTATAGGTTTATTACAGGTTGAGGTACAGGTTGATGCATGGTTGATGCACGGTTCAGATTTATTAGTACAAGTTTACAGCAGTATACCTCACAGTAATAATGTGACAGTGGTTCCATCATTCTACTTCTACTTCAGGGTGGCAGGACAGAGAAAGAATAGGTGGTCGTAGCCACCTTCCGGTTGTAGCTGGAAAACATAGGGGGTTGTAGCCTCCTTCTGGTTGTAGCTAGAGAATTGGAGAGTTGGAGCTTCCCTCAGGTTGTAGCCTGAAAAACTAGGGGGTTGAAGCCTCCTTCCAGTTGCAGCTAGAAAACAAAGGAAGTTGGTGCTTCCAATGAATGTAGTTCTTCAAGACATATAAGAAAAAACATTTTGTGGTTTTCTCTCGATTTGGGTTTCCACGTAAAACACCGGTGCACTGTGTATGTGTATGATTGTTCATTTGTTCATTTCTTATTTACTCTGCAGTTATTGGATGATAATGTTTCATTGATATAACACTTAGATTATATGGTTAAAAAGGATTAAATTTCTCTATTACTGATTCACCCCCCTCTCAGTAATCCAACAATTGGTATCAGAGCAAGGTTCCTTCATGAAACAGTTTAACCACTGGAAGGAGATCATGGATTATTCTGAGAATGGAGTACCAATGTTTAATGGTCAGAATGGTCTGAAGTATGAGATGTGGAGAAGAAGGACAGAATTATTTTTACATGCACAGGGACATTATATTTGGCTATCAGTTGTTACAGGATATGATAGTTCAAAAAGGGAAAATACTACAACCAAGAAGGAATTGAAGAAGAATAACAAAATAGCAATGGATTTCATCTAGGAAGGATTACCTAAACTAGTAAGAGAAAAGGTTGGTAAATGTTGATCAACCAAAGAAATTTGGGATAAGTTACATGACATATATGCTTCACCCATCGCAAATTCAGAAAATGCCAAAGAAGATGCGGATACAGAAAAAGAAGAAATATTCTCATGTCAGAGAGATTCAAAAGAGGAAGAGTATGATGAAGCAGAAGTTGATTACAAAGAAAAACTGATCAGTGCAATTAAATATCTAAAAAAATAAAGAGAAGAAAGAAATTCATCCAAGAAAGAATTGATGAAGCAAAAGAAAAGTGTTCAAGGTTATGAAAAGGATCAGCAGGTCATCAAGAATTTAAGAGATCAACTAGAAGAGGCCAAAAGAATTGAAGAAACTCTAGAATATCAAAAGAAATGTTTAGAAGCCAACATAGCAGCACAAAAGGAAGACACAGAAAAGAGAGAGAAGATATTGATGGATCATCTCAAGGAGAGAACCAATGATTTAAACCAACTTGAGGAAGAGTTTGGTCAAGAAGAGAGAAGAATGGAAGAAGAAATGATTTCATTGAAAATCCAACTTGAAGAAGAAAAGAGAACATAAGAGGTCATCAAGTCTTAGATAATGAAAAAAGAATAAGAGGTTGAGAATCTTGAAGAAGAAGTTGTCACACTAAGATTCAAAATAGACAAGCTCAACAAGAAAGGTGAAGAGACAGAAATATCCACATCAGTTGTAGAGAATGAAGATAAGCACTCTATGTTGCTAGAAAAGAAGAATGAAGAAAATAGAAAGAGTTATGCAAAAGTACTCAAAGGAAGGAATCATAGTCAACCAAAATCTAAGAAAACTATTGAAGATAGATCTTCAAGAATACCATCCATGTTCAAGCCACAAAGAAGCTTCAATCATGATCATGATCAATCAAAGAAAAAATTCAGAAGGACTACGCCACAAAGAAGATCATTCACTCCCAGGTATGAAAATTTATTTTATGGTCATTTTTTTTATTGTACTAAATTTGGACATAAGGTTGCAGATTGTAGGAAGTATAAACGGAATGTTCAAGCAGACTGTGCCTATATGGTCACACGTAACATTGAGAGTTAGAAATGTCATAACTATGGACACATAGCCAGTGAGTGTAGAAGCATGATCGATACTTCCATGAAAGCGAATAATGATATCAAATATAAGAAAGTATGGATAAAAAAATAGGAAGAACAGGTGAACAAAGACCAGGTACCAGAGATCGCAAGATTGACAATAAACGAGATGAAGAAAATTCTATAGAGAAAAGGAAAGATGTTAGATAGAGAAAGGTTTGGAAAATAACTAAAAGAAAGGAAGGACAGGTAAATAAGGAATAGGTTCAAGAGATTGTACTTTTAGACATTGTAGTGAAAAATCAATCCACAGATAGAAAGAAAGAAGTCAGCACTCAGAGAGATAATGAATATACCAATGAATATGATGATGAATACACATAAGAGCATGAATTGTTCTAAGCCATCTGGCTGAGAGACTCCCAAGTAATATGAATATTAAATAGGGGGAGTCTATGCAATAGCTGTGACAGACCAAAGAACCATCCTTCGAGCATCTTGCAAAGTTTGAGAAGATATATTCAGAGAAATCAGTTAGCAAAAATACAGTTTTATAGTATAATGATAAAGGAGTTAGCATTATGGACAGTTGTGCAAGTAGAGTATTGGAAAGTATGGACAGATATGGATTTGTAAGAAGACTTAGTAGGTTTTAATATATATATGATAGTGGACGAGAGCATGGATTCATAGATTGGTAAAGAGAGTGGTTCAAATACAAAAGAACATTATTGTAATGGATGGTAATTACACAGGAAAATGCTCAAACAATACTAATGGATTAAAAATTGACAGATATTTTTTGGACACAGGTAGTGCATACATGTTCACATTCAAAACAGAGTAATGCTGAGAAACAAAACTGATAAAACTCCCTACGAGCTATGGAAAGGAAGACCAGCAAATGTGAAGCACTTTAGAGTTTTTGGAAGAAAATGCTATATCAAAAGAGAAGATGGCAGAATGGGGAAGTTTCACTCTTTTGCGGACAAAGGAATACTTGTTGGTTACTCAAGTACAAGGAAAGCATACAAGTGTTACAATCTAAGATTAAACAATGTTGTGGAAAGCATCAACGTAACAACTGATGAAATAGGCAGACCAGAATCAAAGAAAGAAGAAAACAAATCAGTGGAACAACTTTTCGAAGAAGAAGATGAAAAAGAAGTAGAAGAGGAAGATGAAGATGAATAGAATTTAACAAAAGTAGAAGATCAAGTCAAGCAAGTATCTCCAAAGACACCCAGTAAATGAGTACAGAAGAATCATCCTTCAAATCAAATTATTAGGAACAAAGATGCAGGAGTTGAGACTAGAAGAATAATCCATTCACCATAACAAATACACCTAGCACTCTTATCTACAATTGAACCAAATGGTTTTGAAGAAGCCAACAAGGATGAATTTTGGAATAAGGCCATGGATGAAGAATTTGATCAAATAGAGAAAAATGACACTTGGGAATTGGTTCCAAGACCAAATAATAAGAATGTGATTGACACAAAATGGGTTTTCAGGAATAAATTGAATGAAGATGGATAGGTTACAAGGAACAAAGCTAGATTGGTATGTAAAGGATATGCACATACTGAAGGGATTGACTTTGAAGAGACATTTTCCCCAGTTGCAAGAATGAAAGAAATATGTTTTCTTTTAGCTTATGCATGCTCCAAAAATGTTAAAGTATATTAGATGGACGTAAAATTAGCTTTTCTGAATGGGGAACTTGAAGAAGAAGTCTACATTGAACAACCAGAAGGATTTCAGTTATCAGAGAACACAGACTATGTGTGTAAATTAAAGAAGGCCTTGTATGGTCTAAAACAGGCTCCTAGAGCATGGTACTCTAGACTGGATAAGTATCTGCAATAGGCAGGGTTCAGAAAAGGAAGTGCAGACAACAAACTCTACATCAAGGTAAGTCAAGGTAATATTTTATTAATTGAAGTTTATGTTGATGATATTATTTTTGGTGGTGATGATGACAGGTTAAGCCATAATTTTGCAAAAGACATGCAGAATGAATTTGAAATGTTGTTACTTGGAGAACTATCCTTCTTTCTAGGACTTCAGATACATCAAAGCAACCAAGGAATTTTTATTTCTCAAATCAATTATATCATAGAAATGCTAAAGAGGTTCAGAATGGAAGATTACAAACCAATTATCACTCCCATTCAAACCAGTTGTAAGTTGAGAAAATATGATGATTCAAAGTCTACAGATCAAAGGCAATATAGGTCAATGATTGGAAGCCTACTAAATGTGAAAACATCTAAACCAGATGTAATGCAGGCAGTTGGATAGGTGGCACGATTTCAAGCAACACCAAAGGAATCACATGTATCAGTAGTAAAGAGGATCTTCAGATATCTCAAAGGAACATAAGAGTTTGGATTATGGTATCCAAAAGGAAAAGATCTATCACTTATTGCCTACACAGATGTAGATTGGGCAAGTTGTATTGATGACCGACGAAGCACCAGTGGAGTAGCATTCTACTTAGGTGAGTGTTTGGTATCATGGCTAAGCAAGAAAAAATCATCGATATCTCTATCTATAGCCAAGGCAGAGTATATTGCAGCATCAACATGTTGTACACAGGTTCTTTGGATGAAACAAACTTTGACAGATATACAGGTTGAGTATGATGAACCCATTCCAATATATTGTGATAATACAAGTGCCATCAATATCTCAAAAAACCCGATGATGCACTCCAAGACTAAGCACATTCCAATAAAGTATCACTTTCTACGGGAACGAGTTGCATAAAATAACATCAAAGTTGAGTATGTGGGCACAAAATAACAAGTGGCAAACATCTTTACAAAACCACTTCCACAGGAAGCCTTTGAATATTTTCTCCAAAGACTTGGAGTTATTTCTACTCCAAAAATGAATTCTTTTTGAATGCTTTTTGAATGCTTATCTTATATGTGTTAGATCTACACAAGGAAGCACCATAAGAGGACAATTTGTCAGGGGAAGGAGCCTCGGATGGAAATATACCTTTGCAATTTATGACAAAGGGGGAGAGATTTATCATATGTAGAGGACAGAGGAATGGTTCCAGGAGGAGTAGATTTATCAGATGCAGAGGACAAAGGCATGGTTCCAGGGGTAGCATGAGTGATATGATTTCATTGTTGCATCAGAGTGTTTCCATCAATGCCAAAGGGGGAGATTGTTGATTAAGGTTGGTTGTCATTGATGTCAACCCTTGAAGAAAGCCCCATAGCACAAAGGTTTGGGTAATGGACCCAATATTTTTTGATGTAAATATGACTCATTA
>ML780724.1:1147997-1163227 GCA_009831015.1 Picea engelmannii
TTTTTGATGTAAATATGACTCATTATTTTTTTTTCATGGTTGATAAGAAGTAAATATGGATGAACTCCAAAGTGGTCCCCTTATGGTGAAAGCCCTCACGTGAAGACGCTTTGTGGAGTAAGAGAACCCATGCTTAATTGTGGAATAATGGGATGAAGGAAAGTGAGTTTGTCAAGGAAAATATCCTATATGGATAGTTCTTGTCATTTCATTTTCAGTGGTATGTGGAACATCACATAATTCCTCACGGTTAAAGAGTTATGGCCATGAGAAATTGGAGACCCCGGGTTTGGGTAATGGACCCAAGTTTGTTTGATGGGTAACTGTATGATTTATGATATATTTTCAGATAATACTATTCTATATGGATAGTACATGTCATGTTATTTATGGTGGTATGTACAATGTCACATAACTCCTCACGGTTTTAGAGTTATGGCCTTACGAAGTTGAAGGACCCTCATATGTCATCTAGAAGCCCCAAAAGGTCAAAGTAGTCAAAGTGGTTTAAGAGATTTTTAAAGGTAAATAATAAAGTGAAGTGATGAGTGTATTATAATTCAAAGTGAATACAAAATAAATTATTTCAATAATAAATTTAATGGAGAAATCAGAAGTGGACCCAACCCTAAAATAAGGAAAGTGGTCCAAGTGACCTAGAAGATGTTTTTAAGGAAGCTACTTGGAGAGTATAAATAAGAGGAAAGGATCTCTCATTTGAATCACACTTGACCATATTGAATATGTATATGTGTCTGAGGTAACCAAGGATATCTAAACTGGAATTCTGAGTGAAGGTGAAGAAAAGAAGGCCGAAATGAAAGGAAGGATAAATTCTTTTGATGGTGCTTTCTAAGGCATGTTATTTAAAGGTCATCTCACCATTTTTTCTATAACATTTTTTATACAATGATTTAGACCGTAAAATTGGTATGCAAGTGAGAAAAAATATCCAAGTATCTATGGTAAAAAAAATTCAGCTTGTGGGTCTTTTTATTTTTGAATTGACACTCCATGGCAAATAAGGTTTGTGGCCAGTCCTAAAACTAGTCAAAATCAAATGTTTCAGGTAAAAACGTCATAAATTCTTCATAACCGATCCAAATTAAGTGTGACCAAATTTTTTGGTTAGGGTATAGTCTTTAGTATGCTTTATAATAGTTTCATATCAATTCATTAAACATTTTTTGCGGGGCACGCTCTACAAGGTTTTTCTCTAGAATAAGCCAGAATTCAGCAAGGTATGCCATTTTTTCTATAACTCCTTTTTTGAGAGGTTCCAAGTAGTGAAACTTGGAGGAATTGCATAAAATACACTGAAGAACATTGTGCATCATCTTCAGATATTTATACATTACAGGTTCAAAGTTATGATTACTTCAAGTTAGGGTTGTTGACTAATCCAAAACTAGGCATGTGAGACTAAAGAAAAGTTTGATGAAAATGCTAATCTCTTATTTTTAAATTTAAGGAAGGTTTACAGGAATGTGATCATATACACCAGGTCTATTACATAGATACAAATCAGATTTGGATGATGAAATTGATGAGGGCTTTTGGTTGTGGTACATGTTGAGTACATGGTTGAGACAAGTAGTTGATGAGTTGGCACACATACATGAGGTGTATAGTTGATGATGTTGGTACATATTGATGAGTCATAGTTGATGAGTAGTTGAAACATTATTGGTACATACTTGGTACATGTTTGGATGCACTTTTTTATGGTGCAGGTTGATTACAGGTTGGTGCATAGTTGATGAACTTGTTTATGGTACAGGTTAATTACAGGTTGGTACATGGTTGATGCACTTGTTTATGGTACAGGTTGATTACAGGTTGGTGCATGGTTGATGAACTTATTTATGGTACAGGTTGATTACAGGTTGGTGCATGGTTGATGCACTTGTTTATGGTACAGGTTAATTACAGGTTTATTACAGGTTGAGGTATAGGTTGATTCATGGTTGATGCATGGTTCAGATTTATTGGTACAGGTTTACAACGGTATATCTCATAGTGATAGTGTGATAGTGGTTCCATCATTCTACTTCTACTTTAGGGTGGTAGGATAGGGCAAGGACAGGTGGTTGTATCCACCTTCTGGTTGCAGCTGGAGAACATAGGGGCTTGTAGCCTCCTTCTGGTTGTAGCCAGAGAATTGGAGAGTTGGAGCTTCCCTCAAGTTGTAGCCTGAGAAACTAGGGGGTTGGAGCCTCCTTCTAGTTGCATCTAGAAAACAAAGGAAGTTGGTGCTTCCAATGAATGTAATTCTTCAAGACATATAAGAAAAATCATTCCATGGTTTTCTCTCGATTTGGGTTTCCACGTAAAACATTGGTGTACTGTGTATGTGTATGATTGTTCATTTGTTCATTGCTTATTTACTCTGTAGTTATTGGATGATAATGCTTCATTGATATAACACTTAGATTATATGGTTAAAAAGGATTAAATTTCTCTATTACTGATTCACCCCCCCTCTCAGTAATCCAACATAAAATCCCTGTAGATTCAATTCCCATTGAAAGTTTAATTGTTGCATATTATGCTAAAGCCTTGCACAATAATATAGCCATATGGGTCAAAAGGTCTAAAGAGAACACGTTTCTTGAATCCTTTGACGAGGAAAAACAAATTGAAAAGGATATTTTCAGCCTGAAAGATAATCTTAGTAGTCAAGTTGAAAAAACTTCATCCTCAAAAAAAAAAATAGAGATCCTTACTAGGCCTCCTCAAACTAAAAATCAACTAGAAGCTTTAGACTTAGAAAGATTGCAGAAAGCTTTCCAAAAAATATCTAATCAAGTCATTGACTTGAAGAGATCAGCCGAGGAGGCATCAACAACAAAAGGAAGTTTCAAACCTCCTTTCAGAAAACCTTTCCTCCCAACCGGCCAAACCTGACCACTGAAGGTCTAAATTTCAAAATTTTATAGTACGCTTTGCAAACCATCTTAGAAGCACATGATAATTCTACATGTTCCCCTCCCGAAAATTCTGAAGACGTAGTTGAGGAAGAAGAACCTGAAGAAGAGGAATCGTCTCCCAATGTCTTCGGTCACTTCTCGAACAATATAGCCCAAGAAAATTTTGAAATTTTTCACCCCTACAACACAAGGAGAAAAATGCGAAACAAACCCTCTTCTGAAGTCGGTATAAATGTGTTTCCAAAATAGTCGAAGAAAGATGAAATTAAACAGATCTTAGTAGCTCCATTTTTAGAATACAATTTAATTGAGGATCTAAAAAAACTAAGAGCTAACATTTTTGTCTTTGAGCTACTAAAATTTCCCCTTATTTTACAGAAAATGCTTTAAAATATCGTTGAAAATAGTAAAAACAACGATCATAGCAGTAAGAAATCAACAGAAATCGATTCAAATACTGCCAAAAAAATCCCAACTAAAACAACATCCAAACTTCTAGATAAAAGGGATTTAGCAAGAAAAATTATAGCAAATGTAAATAAAACTGTTTTACGGACACCAGCTAAAAATCGACAGAATTCTGCTGTTAATGCTCGAAAAAATGTCCCGCCTTTTTTGTTAACCTTTGAAATTTTCAATAGGAATGTAATTGCATGGTCTATTCCAATGCATTTTCAAACGTTATGCCTCTATCTGTTTGTCAAAAAATTAATGCAGAAGTTAAACCTTCTGATCTCAAGATCATCCAGCTAGATCGAGCAAATGTTAAGGTAATTGGTGAGCTTAAGAATGTTCTGGTTAGATTATCTTCTAATCCTAAGGTTCATCAAATAATTGACATTACCGTTGTTAATATCCCTGAAGTTTACGGTTTTTTTTAAGCAAGGACTGGTCATAACAGCTGCATGGTTACTTTCCCACATATTGGTCTCATTTGTGGCTACCTGAAAAGGAATAGCCCAACAAAATCAGGATAAACAGAGAATGCTATCTTAATAATACCATGATGGATATTAATGACACAAGAGAACCTTTCACTACATATGTCAATTCATTTGAAATTCAGGGAATGAATACCTTCTTCGGTAATTTCATGGCCGAAATTTCTCCTATTACTGATCCTGGGCAGCAATTGGAAGTTATGACCTATACTTAGACATCAGCTTTTCCAAGTATGCCAAGTACTATTGACGAAGCCCAAATCTGGTCATTGTACTTTGATGGATCCAAATCCAAAGGATCAGGTGCAGGTTATGTGCTCATCGATCATGTAGGTTATAAAATGTTTATTTCTTGCAAGCTAGAGTTTGAGTGCACTAATAACACCGTCGAGTACAAAGCACTTCTACAAGGACTTAGGAAATCTTTGGATATGGACGTGCAAAATTTAATGGTATTTGGTGATTCATAAATCATGGTTAAGAAGGTAAGAAATGCCATACATTGCTTATCACTACATCTAAAAAGAAACCAAACTGAGGTATGGTGTAATGTCCTATCTAACATAACCTAAAACTTAATAAATTTAAACATAAAATTTCTATCATAATTTATTTACGGTTTTATATTTAGCAAACTAATAGTTCATGGTTCAACAAATTCAAATGAGCAGCATGATATAAAAATCATATTGAAAAAAAAACATACACAACATAGTAAAATAATGAACCACCATAACGATAATGACATGCCATAATAATGAACATAAATAACTCGCAAGTGATGTTGTTTCCCAACTCTCTCTGTCCAAGCTTCTCTGCCCAAACTCTGCCCAAAACTAAATCTTTCCTCCCAGCCAGCTAGGAATAGAGCCTATCTAGCTCCCTAGCTCCAGGATTCCGTAAGGATTCCTGGCCCCCGAGCCCAAAACTCTGAGCAACGGATGCTCCCCTGTAACAGTCCAACAGATTCCTCAAACCAAAACCCAAAAATATAGTTTTCCAATCCCTCCCCCAGGCTCCAATACAGTCTCCTAATATCAAAATAATTCTCCCTTCCCCAAATCAAAAGTTCCCTCTCTCGAATGTCTTTGCCCCCTCATATCCCCCTGACCATTCACCGCCTCTCCCCCTTATCTCTCCATTCAATGCCAACCACCTTATCCCTCCATTCAATGCCAACCACCTTATTCCCTTCTCCTTAATGGTTCCATCCTTCAATACGTTAAGGTTTCTTTTAATAAATTAAAATTTATTAATCTTAAATTTACTACCCAAAATTTTAATGAGTTAATTAATTAATTAATCAATTGATTAATATACATGAAACAATAATTAATTATTTATTATTATTATTATTAATTAATTATTTATTTTTATTATTAATTAATTAATTAATTAATTATTATTATTATTAAATAATAATTAATTAATTAATATACATTAGGACAATTAATTATTTAATTAATTAAACTTAATGAACCTTTCACAATTATTTAACTTTCACAATTAGTTATTTAACTAGGGTTGTTACATACACCCACCCTTCAGTAAACTTCGTCCCAAAGTTTAAAGTATTTTATAATACAAGGGAAAAGACACATGGTTCACACATTCATAACGAATAACCGACATTATTAGTAAGTAAGCCAATAAAACTCATACATACTAGTGTACATGTGCAAGAAATGCATGTGTAGCTAGTACATACAAGTCTCGTGCATGTGCTAATAACAATAACTTTCATCTCTATAGTAATTTTCGTATGCATCCAATCCATTCAACAAGACTATTCATTTTATAAAACACAATAACCCAATCAATGTTTGTGAATTCCCTTAATTAAAATGCTCTAGCTCAACAATTTTGTTTAGACAATTGTAGTTTAGTTAAGTAATTATGAATATACATATATACACATTTTCTTTTCAGAAGGAAAAACAATAAATCCCTCCATAAGACAAATCTCCATACACTATCAACTATTTCTACTCATCCTTCCTCCCTAAATTACTTCCATATTCATTCATATCCTTCCTCTGCTGGACTATCTTGGAGCATCAACTATATTGACCTAACTCCAAATAGAACCCGTAAGCAGAAGTGTCACTATCTTGACCAAGCTTCCCTAGCATGCAACTAAAATTCATCATCACACCTCAAGGGGAGAGTGAGCTAACACCGTCCTCCCATGACTCTAGGTTTCGGAGGATACACGATGATAAATGCCTCCACCCCTCCTAACAGGACTAGGGCCCACACCCTACAATGGAATATATAGTGGCACCGTGTTGCTGGGATTTTTGTCATCGTTTATTCAGTTTTGGGCAGTCTCACCACCTGAAATCCTGCACTGGTCCACATATCATAGCAATGCATCCAAACCAATATAATTTCACATACAAATATTCATACCATCTTGTTTCTCGGTCAGTGGTCACGACATCCACTTTCATTATCATTATCCCTTGGCTATTTCATAGCACAATGACCTGCAGATTAGTCTATAACACAAACTCATACGCATCTATACATTATTATCATGTAATTGCATACAACTATAATCTGAATTCGGTATCCACGTACCAACAATTTTAACATTAAAGTTTTCAAGTTAGAAATAGATCTCATATTATCCCATAATTCAATTAATGTTACCCTTTCATAGAATTATCATTTACATAATAGATTGCATCATATCCAACATCCTACAAATAGCATTTAAACCTTCATAGGATTCTCATTCAGACAATATATCGCATCATATCCATCATCATCAATAACATTTAAACATTCATAGAATTTACATTCACATAGTAGATTGCATTGTATCCATCATCATCAATAACATTTAAACATTCATAAAATTTACATTCAGATAGTAGATCGCATCATATCCATCATCATCAATAACATTTAAACATTCATAAAATTTACATTCTCACAATATATCGCATCATATCCATCATTATTCAAATACATTTAAACATTCATAAAGGTTCATACGTCTTAAAAGTTCAAGTGTATTATTTAATAGTTTCACTGTGAATAGAAAATAAAGGTGTTTAGTCCTCAGGTAATCCTAGTTGTCTAAGTCAAAAGGTGGCGTTACATACACCCAACCTTCGAGAAACATATTCTTGAGGTGGCCAAAATAGTGAGGGATAATATTGTTGTAGTGTCTCAGCATCCTCCCAAGTAGTAGGTCTTAGACTATATTTGTCCCACTGGACCTTAACTTGGTCTACCAGACAGTTCCTGATCTATCAGAATCTACGGTCCAATATGCGTAACGGTTCTACCCTGAGGGTTGCCACATTCGATACCTGCAATTCCTTCCAATTTAGTTTATGTGATTCATCAGCAACATAATGACGTAGAATAGAAACATGAAAAACATTATGAGTTTTATGTAAGTGAGGTGGCAATACGAGACGATAAGCAATGGGTCCAATTTTCTCTTTGATTTTGAATGGTCCTATAAATCGAGGTGACAACTTTGTCCCCTTCCTGAACCCAATGGTACTCTTATTAGGCCTGATATGAATGAAAACCTAATCTCCTACTTTATAACTTCAATCAGTCCTGTGTGCATCCACATAACTTTTTTGTCTATCATGTGCTTCCTTTAGTCTCTACCTAATCTGAATCACCTATTCCTCCATCTCTTGAATCAATTCTGGCCCAACTGTTACTCGTTCTTCTAATCTTTCCCAACTCAATGGTGTTTTGCATGGTCTTCCATATAGAGCTTCATAGGGTGGCATTCCGATGGAGCTATGAAAACTGTTATTGTAGGTGAACTCCACCAAAGGTAGGTACTTCTCCAAATGGGTTTGATTATCCATTACATACATCCTAAGCATGTCTTCCATCACTTGATTTACTCTCTCAGGTTTCCCATATTTTTCAGGATGATAAGTTGTGCTTAAGTTAAACTGAGTCCCCAACGTTGATTGCAAACTTGTTCAAAACCTAGAAGTGAATCTAGAGTCTCTATCTGAAATGATATTCTTAGGTATCCCATGCAAATGAATGACCTCACTTACAAACATGCATGCCACATCAGTGACATCATAAGTGTCTCTAACCAGAATAAAATGAGCACTCTTGGTTAACTTATCAACTATCACAAGAATGGCATTGTGTCTATGATATGTGAGCGGCAACCCCACAACAAAATCCATAGAGATGACTTCCCACTTGGACATAGGAACATCATGTGGTTGTAGAAGGCCTATCGGGTGATGGTGGTCCGCTTTCACTTGTTGACACTCTAGGTACTTGGCAATGAAATGGACTACATCGTGCTTCATGCCTACCCAGATGAAGATCTTCCTCATGTTTGTGTACATCTTCTTCACACCCAGATGCGCACAATAAAGTTCTCTATGGGCTTCCTTCAGTATGATGCTTCAAATATCCCTGACTTCGGGGACGTAAATCCTTCCTTGATATCTTAATAGTCTGTCTGTTTCCAGACTATATCCTTCATACTTTGGATCTAATTTCGTCCCACTCTGGAGGTTTGAAGTAACCTTTAAATGTCAACTGTCTTCATGGAGTTGCATCAACACACATTCCTTCAGATTGACCTTTAATGGTACCAAGGAGAAGACACATGGTCTCCTACTCAAGGCATCTGTGACCACATTTTCCTTTCCCTTGATGTATGAAATACCAAAATCGTACTCACTCATAAACTCACTCCATCACATTTGCCTGGCATTCAGATCCCTTTGAGTGAAGAAATGTTTTAAACTTTGATGGCCCATTTTGAGCTCAAATTTTTGCCCCACAAGATAGTGCCTCCAAACTTTTTAGAGCTAGCATTACAACTGCCAACTCTAAATCATGAGTAGCATAAATTTCATTCTATTTCTTCAACTTCCTTAACACATAAGCTATCGCACCTCCATCTTGCATTAGCACAGCCCCCAACCCTTGCTTCGAGGCATCCGTGGAGACTATGAAATCCTTTTCCATATCCGACACTTGTAGACTTGGCGCACTAGTTAGTAACCTTTTAAGCTCAATGAATGCACTATCACATTCTTATGTCCATTCATACCTGACCCCCTTGCGCTGCAAAGTGGTGATGGGTTTCACTATTTTAGAGAACCCCTCCACAAATCTCTGATAATAACCTGCTAGCCCCATGAAGCTTCTTACCTCATGGGCAATTTTCAGCACTGGTCTTTCCATAATATCCTTTACCTTTTCTAGGTCCACAGAGATTCCTTCACCAGAAATGATATGACCTAAATAGTGGATTTATTTCTAGAAGAAGGAACACTTTGACAACTTCCCATACAATTTGTTCTCTCTAAGGCAGGAAAAAACCACTCGTAAGTGTTCCTCATGTTCTCTTCCATTCTTGGAATAGATGAGGATGTCATCTAGAAAGACTTGTACAAAATGGTCTAAGTACTTCCAGTATACTCCATTCATCAGGCTCATGAATACTGCTGGCACATTGGTTAATCCTAAAGGTACTACGATGAACTCGTAATGTACAAACCGAGTTCAAAAGGCAGTTTTAGGAATATTTCCTTCCTTAATCCTTAACTGGTGATACCTTGATCACAAATTGATTTTTGAGAATACTGCTTCTCCTTTCATCTAATCAAAGAGCTCATCTATTCATGGCATTGGGTACCTATGTTTTGCTATAGCATGGTTCAAGTCCCTATAATCTATACACAATCATAAGGAACCATCCTTCTTCTTCACAAAAAATACTGGTGCACCCCCAGATGAGACACTAGGCCTTATTAGCCCTACGTCTAGTAACTCTTTCAACTACATTTGCAACTCACAAAGTTCTGGTGCTATCATCCAATATGGAGTCTTGGAAATTGGTTCTGTAGTAGGTTTTATCTCAATAGTAAAATCAAGCTCCCTCTCAGTAGGTAACCCCGGTAACTCGTTTGGAAAAACATCCTTAAATTCTGACAATACCAGGTACTAATCCAAGCAGTGTCCCTTCCTTTCATTCACTACTTCAACAACATAAAGTCAACACCCTTGCCTCATGCACCATTTAACCTTCATAGTTGAGATAAAGAGTAGAGACACCTTTCTCCATACACCATGGATCTCTACTAGCCTTCCTTCGTCGTCAACACAAAGCACACATTTTGTGAAACAATCTAGGTCATACACCCCGAGAGCAGTGACGTATACCTTCAACCTAGTAGTACACACTCCCAGGTCTACTATACAATTATCAACGCTAGGTCCTACCACTTGTTTTTCCCCTGAAGCCATCTCAACTTGTTTAAAGTCATCATGCTTGTAGGCTGCTAACCCACTCTTTTCTAATGCAAATGGTGAAATGAAACTATCTGTAGCACCAGAATCAAATAAAATCTTAACATTGATATGATTTAGCATACCTGATGACTCCACAACCGTGGATTGATGTTCTTCCTAGAGATTATTAACCGTTGTGTAAATCTAGTGGCTGCCACTTTCTCTTCCCATCGGGGCCTTGCCTTCTCTATGCATGAATCCTGATTGTAACTCTGGGTAGTCATGCTAGTAATGGGTTCCTCCACATCCCCAATAGGTAACATGAGATTAAACTTGCATACTACTTTGTGACAGTCTCTGAAATGAGTCTCTTCCCCTGGAACCCCTGCCCCTACTAGATGCTCCTTGAGATTGTCATGGACCTGCTTGCATCGTTGGTGATGAACAAGATGCTGCACTTGTTGCCATTGAAATACCTGTGGTGACTATCCTTGGTGCGACTCTATTACCATATGGAGGTGTCATTGAGCCCCCTCCCCTGGAAAATGTCCTCGGGGCCTTCCCCATGAATCCAGGACATTGTGGAAAGGTCGATCTCGTACCTCCATTTAAGTTCATGTGTTCCTCCACATAAAGTGCATTTTCGACTGCTTCCGCTACTGAAGATGGTTTCCACATCTGCACCATGGCCCTTATCTTAGGGTTTAACCCATAGACAAAGTGTTTTGCCTGTCGTTGATCATTATCCATGTATGAAACATATTTGACCAATTCCATAAACTTGATCTCATATTCTTCTATGGTCCTATTTCCCTATACTAGAGCATGAAACGCTCCCAACTATTGTTCCTCATAGTAAGCTGGTAGATATTTCCTTTGGAACCTCTCCTCAAAAAGTTCCCAAGAGACAATGTCTGGGGTAAGGTGCAATTACCTCTCTAGGTTGCCCCCATCAGTTCAAGGCACTGTCTCTCAACTGAAAAATCACTATCTTCACCTTTGAAGTGAATGCATAGTCTCTTAAGGCAAAACACCTTGTCATGCCTTCCAACCATGCCTTGAAACGTTCACTGGCACGACCCCCGGAAAACTCTGGAATTTTGATCTTCTATAGTTCTCTAGTGATGTCTTCGGGTGGAGGTCTTCCCCCTAAATCCCTCGACACTTCTGGATTACACGTTTCGTATGGTGGGGCCTCCACTTTGATCCCTCCTGGTTGACGCCCCTCTAAAGTCTCATTTATGGCCTCCAAAGAGTGCAGTATGAGAGATAGTTCAAGCAATGGTGGTGGCGGCACTAGCGGTCCCTTGGATGATGCCCCTCTGCCTCAATTTCCTCGAGTCCTAACTATCCTATATAATTTAATCTGCATCAACAAAAGTTGTCAGGGTGAGTTCAAGGACATTTCACATTTGCGCAAATTAAACTAGAAAATAGGGTTAGGCGTAAGTTTTTGTTTGTACTTGTCTGTAAACAGACGTTACTCTCTTTAGGGGAGGTGGCTAGGCTAGGGTTAAAGCGTCTAAGCTTGATGTCTTTTCCTAAGAAAAATACTGACTCCCTCACCTGGTAGCTATGCTAGCATTGCACCATACTCGCCAATTTCTCTAACTTACCTTCCTAGTGCGCATAAAGCCCCCTCCCGCTTATCTTGGTCTAAGTCATTAAAGTTTCACTCGTCTTAATCCTCACATTCAATTTAATCCCAAAAATTAATATTATTATTAGTGATTAATTCATTAAGTACATAATTAATCACTAATTTAATTAATCATTTCAATTGATTAACCACTTTTAATTAATCACATTAATTTATAATTATAACATAAATTTATATATGTTTAAACCTAAATTTAAATATATTTTAAAATTAAATTTAAATATATAAATTTTTTTTTATTAAATGATTCAAATTTAACTAATTTAAACAATTAACATTTAAACCTAATAATAATTTAAAGCAATAGATAATAAATTAAAATTAAAAAATAAAATAAATTAAAATAATTAATTAAATTAAAACAATAAATAAAAAAATAATTAAATTTTGAAATGGGCATCATGGGTGCA
This sequence comes from Picea engelmannii, assembly GCA_009831015.1. Lineage (NCBI taxonomy): Eukaryota > Viridiplantae > Streptophyta > Pinopsida > Pinales > Pinaceae > Picea > Picea engelmannii. The sequence continues at coordinate 1,160,191 of ML780724.1, forward strand.
TGAGGCCCATGTGCCCCCCTAAGGTTATCACTACCCAAAACCCTACACACACTTCCGGGCTCTCTATCTTAACCCTAAACTCTCTTTTTCTCACTCATTTTTCTTCTTGCGAGGCCCCTGGCGACACGGTCGGCCGCCATGGTCATTCCTTCTACTCCTCCATCGTGGTTCTCTTAGAAAAATCCAACAGTGTAGAGAGGAAAATAGGTCTGGCCATCGTATCTCATTACCAAGGGTTTCTGTTTGAATTTCTCGTCGACTATCCAGAATCTTCCAAACTCAACATGGTTGGATGGGAAATAATGCATGGATCATGAAGATGAGCCTTTTGGTGGTTTTTTTTTTCCAGTATGATAGGTAGAGAGAGTAGAAATTTCAGGTTGGAGGTTACCTATGGTGCTATCTAAGATGGGAGGAGGAGCAGCCATAGGACCAAAACCCTTTCATGTGCCTGCACCGGTTCTTCCATGTCCTTACAAACCCATGGATGCGATCTGGGAGTCAGAGGAAGACACGCCCGGGCTACGGTGTGGGCATACACTGAAGGCCGTGGTAGGCACTGGAAATCCTAACTCAACAGATTACGTTAGACCGAAGCTTATTCTGTTCGGGGTGCTACTGCAATTGAGGACGGTTCCTCTACTCTCGGCGGCGGGATAAGACTAGCGAGTGTTACAAATGTAGTGCATTGTTTGATGGAAGGTTCTCTTGGCTTGGTGCTTATGCACAGAATTTTGTTGTACAGGTGGTGCATTGTGCAGGTGGACGCGTAGTGCACATGCTCTTTGTGAGCTATCCTCCTCGTTCTTTGGTGCTTTCCTTCTCTCTCTCTTTTTTTTTCTCTTTTTTTTGTTTATATACATTCCGTCTTAGTTTATTGTACAGAAGACTAGCTTATATACAGACTAAGGTTTGTTAATATTCTTTTTTCGTTTAATGCAGTGGATCATATGTAGGTGTGAAAGTAGTGAAATACTGGGGCATTATAATGCAGCAAGGATAAGTGCAATTGAAGATCTCAACGACCCTAATGCTCAATGCAGAATAAAAGTTTAGGGTTTCATTAATTGCTCTGAATAAAGGATAGGGTTTTCGTTATATGCATAGTGTATGGTTTTAGGATTCCCTTGGATGATTTATTATTGCTCAGTCTTGGGTTCTGGTTTGTGGTATTTCAGATCAAAACCCCTTTTCTCCTCTTTTCTTTTTATAAAACATTTTTTTTTTGTTTTTACATTGTATTATATATGTATATATTTATATTTTTTTTTGTGTTACAAGCTTTGTTGTGAGTGCTACTTCGTGACTTTACCTATGGCAACTTTACTTGGATTTGGCACTCGTAATACTCCTTGCGGCTCTTCCTTGGTGCTCTATGTGTGCGCACTTGGTTTGAGTGCTATCTTTGATGTCTTAACTACCAATGGCAAACATTGGCTATTGAAATTATGGAAATTTGGGCTTTCTTTACCCACCTTTACCCCGTGGATTCGCACTTGGACGCTAGGTTTTTACTTGTATGTGCTACCTTGATTGTATGCTTTCTTAGTGGTTCTTTGTGTGTGTTTGATCTCCCCAGTGGCCTGGAATTTAGAGTAAATGATACATTAACAATAAGAGATTGGGTCTATGACTTGGCAGGCATGGGAGGAGGTCATGGTTTCAAGCCCGTAGATTTCTCCTATTTTTTTTCCAATGACTTAATAGTAAGCGCCTACCATTACACCACACATGGTGCTTTGTTCACTTGGAATTGGTATTATGTGTTGTGATTTAGCTTGGCACATGGACTTGGAACTATAATACTGCTTGGAAATTGCATAGTGCATTTAACCCGTGGGCTCCCTCGGAGACTTAGCGCTTGGTCTTATGTGTCTGGCTTTGGTGCTTGGTTTGAAACTTGTGTTGAGTGCTTTATTCTTGGTGGATTGGCTCACAATAATATGATTGTATATTTGACTCGAACATTAGAGTTAGAGATTGATCCCCAGGCCCAATATTATATATATATATATATATATATTATTATTATTATTTGTTTGTTTACTTGAAACAAGTGTTAAAGTTCATTTAACACCTTTAATATATATAATATTACACCATTTTCATTTTTTTTTGTGCATATTGTTTATATATATATATATATATATAGATCTGTATTTATATTAAAAAAAATGTGTGTTTGGCTTGCAGGTTAGGTGGAGGTGGAGTTGGAGCTTGGCCCTCAGGCCCAAATTTACAAGTTTTCCTTAATTATATTATTTATACCTCTAGTTATTTAGGTTTATATCACCCTTTTCAAGGATTTTACCTATATAGGGCAACAAGTTTTAAAGTTTTAGGGGGGGGGGGGGTTAGGCATATTTTTAGGGTTGTTTATAGGACACATAGCTTAGCCTTCTATCCAGAGTCAAGAGGATGGGTGGGTAGGTGAGCCTTTGATCCCAGATTTCAAACTAAATCTTTGATACCATGTGTAATGTCCTATCTAACAAAACCTAAAACTTAATAAATTTAAACATAAATTTTATCATAATTTCTTTACGGTTTTATATTCAACAAACTAACAGTTCATGGTTCATCAAATTCAAATGATCATCGTGATATAAAAATCATATTGAAAAAAAAACATACACAACATAGTAAAATAATGAACCATCATAACAATAATGACATGCCATATTAATGAACATAAATACCTCTCAAGTGATGTTGTTTCCCAACTCTGTCTATCCAAGCTTCTTTTCCCAAACTCTGACCAAGCTGCTTTGCCCAAACTCTGCCCAAAACTGAATCTTTCCTCCCAGCCAGCTAGGAACAGAGCCTATCCGACTCCCTAGATCTAGGATTCTATAAGGATTCTTGGCCCACGAGCCCAAAACTCCCTGCAACAGATGCTCCCCTGTAACAGTCCAACAAAGTTTTCAAGCCAAAACCCAAAAACACAGTTTTCCAATCCCTCCCTCGGGATCCAATATAGTCTCCTAATATCAAAATGATTCTCCCTCCCCCAAATAAAAAATGTCCACCTCTTGAA
>ML780724.1:1167370-1178464 GCA_009831015.1 Picea engelmannii
CAGTATACCTCCATCTGTCTGATCCAGTTATCAAGCTTTTCTGCATTCACTTCACCATCATATATGGGCAACTCAAATTTTACATCAAGTTTTAACAATGGCATTTCATGTTTATTTTTATGCACATTTTTCTTTTCACTAGGTTTAGAACTTGAAATTGAAGAAGAAGGAGAAGAAGGAGGTGTTGATGGAGGTGAAGGAGGAATCTGAGGCTGGTCCTGTTCCTCTTCACTTTTTCCTTTTGAAGAATTACCCAAAACTGGATGCTTTTGTTCCAAGTAATCTTCGTACAAAACTTGCACCATCTCCGACATGGCAAAGAATGTTTTCCGGAACTCTTTCTCATCCTGAGGAATCCCTTCTTCCGATGACATCTTCTCGCTGTGAGAAGCTCTTCTTCTCAATCCAATTAATGGATTCTCTGCAACAAGCTTTCCTTCACCATGTTGTAGCTTTTCCCTGGTTAACATGCAAAACTCAAATCCAAACGTCAACTAGCTCTGATACCACTTGATCCGTCAGGATTTTTTGAATGACTATGGTTGAGTTTTATTTGCATGCATTAATTGATCATTGGGAAACTTTAACGAAAGAGCGAGAAAAGAAATGAATTATACATCCATTAACATATTTTCAGATCTGAAAACACAATGAAAAATAGCAAACCATAATGCACAGAGGTTGATAACGGAGTTCGGCAACTTTGCCTACGTCTCCGGGCCTTTTTCTCTTGTGGGGGAGGCTTTTTATTTCTGTTCGAAAGCTTATTAGTACATCTTTACATTTCCAAATGGTCTCAAGACTGATCTGGTCTTGTTCACCCAGATCTCTGGAACCATGCACAAAAAATGGCACCTAAATCGAATGTCCCGAGCTCTCAGAAATCGTCCGACAGCATCTCCTCCTCAACGGTCTCCCTGCCTCAAACTGGCTTTGACTTGGCTTGCTTCAACATCTCTGTTCTGAAATTTCTCTCAAACGTTGTGTCCTTGGCCTCAAAATGGCCTTGGTTAAATAGTGGGGGCGTTATTTTTCCTTCCCCAACTTCCTCCACGAATTTAGGCTCTAAAAATGCCCAATAACCGTTAAAAATGGATTAATTACATTAAATTTAGTTAAAAAGTGGTTAAAAACCCACTTATAACTATATAATAGTTAATAAACGGGCATTAAGCCCCCGAACCTTGACGCGCGCACCTTTTTGGTTGGTTATATGGGCCATGTGTCCACGCGCTAGCCCAAAGGGCTAAGCGCGGGCCACCCCAAGCGCTAGCACCCGGTTGCACCAATTGTTGGAACCGCACATAACCGTTAACCAAACTTAAATTCATTGTATAACCGCACATTGTTTTACATATGCGTCCGTTGAAACATATTTGAAACCTGTGCGTATGGAAAATAATACATGGTCATATGGCGGATAGTGCAACCACGGGCTGGGGCTAAGCCCCAGCCCGACCCCGCGCCATAATACACAGAGCCCAAACTTAACTATATAAAAATGCATGTATATGTTAAGAATTAATGTGTGGCGCATTGGTTGGCGGGCATAGTTAAAGAGTTTGTATGGCGGGGAGGTCCGGGGGTCGAACCCCTCGGCCTCCATAAAATTTTACAATACAACCCAAATACCAACAGCCACTAAATGGGTGCCACGTGGCAGCCCTTCATTGGGCCACGTGGCGCCCTATTATTCGCCCAACTAGAAGCCACGTGTCACAACCGGATTTGCCAACTGCCAACTAATCACAAACCACCACGTCAGCACTGCCACATCGTCTGTACAGTCACCACGTCAACTGTACGGCCTCTGCCACATCAGCTGTACGGTATGCCCAGTCAGCATCAAATTTTTTTACCTGTTTAGCTCGACGAAAAGATCGCGATAACTTCTTCATATGGACTCCGTTTGACATAAAAATTATACCACCGAAATCAGGAAGACGAGCCAGACGCAATGGTATTGGTTTCATCGGATTCCGAGAACTTTCATTTTTGAGCATTTTTCATGCCCTGATAGTCGTCTGAATCCGATTTCGGATCACAGACACAGCCTTTTCAACGGAAATTAAGGAAGATGCACCCTAAATTGGAACCCACCATTAAAAAACAACTGAATAAATTACTAACTGAAAATATAATTTTCCCAGTAAGGCACATGCAATGGTGTCTAATCTAGTCCCTGTAAGGAAGAAAAGTGGTGAAATTTGACTCTGTGTCAATTTTCGAAACCTTAACCAAGAATCTCATAAAGACAACTACCATGTTCCTCCAATGGAACAAATTCTACAATAGGTGTCTGGTTCCAAAAGGCTATCTTTGCTATATGGGTTTTCGGGATACAACCAAGTCCTTATGTCTCCCTCAAACAGTCTTAAAACCACTTTTCATACTCTATGGGGCACTTATGCCTACAGGAAAATTCCTTTTGGATTGATAAACTTCGGTGTCACTTTCCATAGAGAAATGGACATTTCTTTCCATGGCCTTATTAACTAATCAGTCATGGTCTACCTTGATGATGTCACCATATTCTCTAAAAACAAGAAATATCACTTGTCTCACCTTAGGGCTTTCCTGGAATGATGTCATAAGTTCGACATATCTCTCAAGCCTAATTAATCAGTATTTGCAGTAGATAAACGTAAACTACTTGGGTTTATAGTGTCTAAAAACGAAATGATTATTGACCCTAAAAGAACCCAAGCTATCGCTAAAATTTCCCCTCCCTCTTCCAAAAATGTCATACAGCCCTTTCTGGGCAAGATTAATTTCTTCAAAAGGTTTATCCCAAGTTTCTCGGAAATGGTAAGACCATTAAAGAATTTAATTAAAAAGGATGTTATGTACCATTGGGGACCACAGGAAATTCAGGTTTTCGATTCAATTAGAAAAACAATAATAGAAGCCCCTTCCTTGATGAGTCCTGATTTTTCTCAGTATTTCACTCTTTACACTTTTGTGTCTGGCCGATCTTATGCTGCTATGTTAACACAAAAAAATGACGAAAGCAATGAGATACAAATTGCCTTCATGATCTCATCTTTCAAAGGATCATAGCTTAACTACCCTGCAGTATATCAACAAGCATACGTTGTTTTTAAAGCAGTGAAACACTTCCTGTCATACCTGCTAAAATCCAGAACCAAGTTTTTCGTTCCTTACCCAGAAGTAACGAACATGTTAGTACAAAAATAACTAGGTGAGAAAAGGTCAAATTGGATGATGTCATTACAGTAATATGACCTCGAAATAACCCATGGACAGATTGTTAGAGTTCAAGGCCTATGTAAACTAGTGGTTGATTCAGTGGAAGAACAAGAAAGTCAAGTCAACACCTTAACTGTAAATCAGCATAACAAAAACCAAATCAGTTGTGCACAAATTACTACCAATTATTGATATGAGAACATTAAATTTTATTTGAAACATGGATCTACTCCCTGTGATCTTGATCCTAAAATAGGAAGATCACTCAGGTTAAAATCTGCATCTTTCTAGTTAATAAATGATGTATTATTTCGAAAGAACTTTGATGGTGTTCTTATGCGTTGTTTGGAAAAGTAAGAGTCAGAGAAAGTGCTCTCTGAACTTCATGCAGGTGAAGCTGATGGTCACTTCGATGGAGATACCACTACTCACAAATTTCTAAGAGATGGGTACTATTGGCCCACTTTGTCTAAAATTCCCATGGGCTGTGTCGTAAATGCATAATCTACCAAAAGGTTGCAGGTCAGGTGAAAAAGGAAACATTCCCTTTCCATCCTGTTACTGTATATTCTCCTTTTCAGTAATGGGGCGTTGACATCATAGGACCAAGCAATCATTCTTCTTCACAACAACACAAGTATATCCTTACATCAACGAATCATTTTACTAGATGGTTTGAGGTTGTACCTTTGAAAGTGATGAACAAAAATTAGGTAATATATTTCCTAAACTCTCATATCATCCCTCGATTCAGCATTCCTGAATGTCTGGTCTTTGATAATGCCTCTTACTTTTCATCCCTTGATATGAACCTTTTTTCTTTGGAAAAAGGGATCAAACTGAATTATTTTGCAAGCTAGTATCCTCAAGGAAATGTCCTAGCAGAATCAACGAACAAAACTTTAATCAAGATTATTAAGAGGATAGTTTCATAAAATCACAAAAATTGGCACAATGCACTGTATAATGATCTATGGGCTAGTAGGGTAACCCCAAAAGCATCTGTTGGTAATTCCCCTTTCTTTCTCATCTATGGAAGAGAAGAAATTCTCCCTCCACATGTTTTATTTCCCTCACTGAAACTATCACACAAAGTTAAAGAAGAGGAATGCCCTCCTCTAGAAAATTGGATAAACGCCTTATTGAAACTAGAGGAAGTGAGAACACAAGCAAAGAAAAAACTAGATCAGCATCAACAAATTGTAAAAAGATGGTTTGATTCAAATTATTCTTTAGATATGAATTTCGATGTCGGAGACTTGGTTCTAAAGTGGGACAAATCTCATGAGGGAAAAGGGGAACACATCAAGTTCCAAAATCTGTGGTTGGGACCATTTGTAATTTCTGAAAAATTGGGTCCGAGCTATTTTCGTCTCCATAATTTGGAGGGATAGCTAGACACTTTCCCAGTGAATGGCTAGGCTCTCAAAAGATATTTCACCTAATGATTCTAGATTCACCCCTTTGTACATATTTTGTTTGTTTAATTTTCTTTTCTGTTCTTTTTAATTTTGGTTCTTTCCATTTTTCTTGTATTTTATTTATTTATGAATAATTATGTTTGAGTCACAAATTTTTTTGTGGAAGGGAAATCAGATTTTTTATCCAAGATAAATAGTTGATGACTCCTCAAAGCACCAATGCTATAAATGATAAATCTCGGATCAGCAGAAGTAATTTTTTTTTCAAAATAATGGTCCTAGTTTCTCTTTAAAATTACAAGAAGACACGATTATCATTAATAAAACTCTTAATGATGTCCCTGTTTCTAAGGAAAACAACTCAATTATACCTTCATGTCCTTGAGATGATTTATTAACAAAAATCTAAATGTTCAAATCATGATGAAGGTCATCAAACGAGAAAATAAGTTGTAAAAGGTCAAGTTTTGTTTTTGCAATCCGAGATTTTCTGCATCACCCTGCTCTCTTGAATATCATAAAGTTTCTGTGAAATTGTAAACAAATTATAGAGAGTTGAAAAAACTGCAAGGTGTGGGAAGTGTCTGTAAACCCTCCGAGACACTGAACAAGTCTGCTAGCAATGGGTAAATGCATGCATGATGCCAATGAAACTTTTTCAGGGTACTGAACAGGCTTATTGGCAGCGAAGCAATGTCGGGTTGAAGAAAATTATCAGTTATATATATTTTGGAATTGATCGAAAGTAAAGATGTTCTTTATCTTGAATGAACGAATTTTGGATAGGATAGAGGTGTTCGAGTGGGTTAAATGACATCCCTATCGAGGCTATGGATGCCTGCTGGAAGTAGTGGCCCTATCAAAAGTATCAGAGTCGGTTTCCTAAATGTCATTTCACTCATAATCAAAACTTGATACCATATTGGATTTTTGACATAAACAGATCTGACGCTAAACTATGTTATTTTCTGAGTTTTGATCAGATTGCTTGACTTGTTGTCAACTATTTCTTAAATTTTCATTCTTTCTGATTCATCCTAACATGAAATTTCTGGTGAAATAGAGATAATTGTTTCGCCCAGTACGTTGCCATTGTTGGTAGCCACACATGATTTTTGATATTTAACATGATTGAAAAACATCATATTTTTCTGTAGTTTCCATCACCTCGAAATTGTAAATAATTTTCTGAGTTTTGAAATGATTGTTGGGTTAAAGCCTACCTTATTATTTTTTACTATTTCAATTTTTTATTGTTTTATTTTAATTCATAACTGTAACCATGAATTAAACATAAAAATTGGCTTGTTTTAAAAAGTTTATGCCTTAGAAATATTTTTTAACAAGCCATCCATGTGTAATTGAAATTTAAATCTTATTAAATGGTTGACTGATCCATTTTTCGATTTTTTTGGTTTTAATATGGTTTTTGTATGGTTCAATAGTTCATTATTGAATTTTCTTGGTACATGAAAAACTTTGGTTTATTATTTGGTATTCTTTCATGAGTTTAATGGTCACATCAACATTCATGCAAATGAGTGTATACGTGTTGTACTTGAGTCCTCACCTTATCTTTTTGGCTCGAAACTTTAATGAAGTTATTCATTGTTTGCATAGGGCTTTGTACTCTGTAGTTTCGACACTCATTGCGAGATATTGTAAGGGATACAATGAATACTCTAGTGTCCATCCTCACTATTCGAGTTATGATAACCCACAGGCTCTATTAGTTTCATATTTCCACCCTCTGTTCATACCTAATCCAGTTGCTCGCACTATTGGAACCTAAAACTATTCCGAGTAATATTTGTTGTGTTCTGGTTATAGTGGTCATGGCACCCATCGTTCACATAGAGCTAAATGGATGTTAGGATTTACTTTCCCATGACGATACGATTGAGGACCTAAAGAGTCATGGCTGGGATATATTCCTTAAGAAATTTGAGGGTTATAATCTTCAGGTGGCAGAAGCCTTCGCACACACCTTTGATGGTTTCATAGCTAAAATTGGGGACATACAGTTAGAATTGTCTGAGGAATTCATGAGAAAAGAAATACGGCTTCTGTCAAAGGGTGAGAGGTGGTTCAAAAATGCTCAAATAGAAGAAGTCTCATGGAGTCTGTTTATGACATCTCGTAAAACCACTTGCTCCATCAAAGGTATTCATATCACTCTATTAAAACCTAGATGGAATAGTTTGTTGTTAATTCTGAAACAATTCGTTACATGTGAGGGTCGATACAGACTGGTATTTCTCTACCATATCAATTTTCTCATGAATTTCATAGGTTTCGATTTAGATATTCCATTTTACTTATTGATGAGTCTCTATATGATGTCCAAGCGTTACAAGAGATAAGTTGTCAATTCGAGCATGTTCCACCATGGATTGGTTAAAATATTGTTGATACATCATCTGTTGACCATAGGTGAAAGTTGGGCGATAATTTTGATGAGGAATGGTTTCTCCTAGGTTGATCCTACAACCAACCCTCTATTAATTCCAAACCCTAACACGGATGAGCCAATGGTTAAAATCCATTTCGTAAATTCAATTGATGAACCAGAGTTTATTGATACTGCGTAGATCTCCTGAACAAGGGACTGACAAATTGGAGGGAAATGATCCTCTTGTGCCTGTGAATGATGCTAGCTTTAATGCTAATGTTAGATCATATGCCAATAAACTCTGTACAAGAACAAAACAACAGTGCATAGATTTAGGTTTCAAGAACAAGAGAATGGGTCACCTAATCTCTAGGAAACTAACAAACCGAAATGACACTCATCTGAGCTTGATCGATCTGATCGAGATCAATGAGGGTTCAGATCCTGAGATAGATGATTTTCTAGTTCGGGAAGATCCATAAATTTAGGGTTCCATGAGGGAGGTTATCATTCATTCTGAACCTTATGATTTCATGACAAATTTACCACCATGCCTTAAAGGTAAAGAAGGATTCTCCAGTATTAGGCAAGATATGAAGAAAACAACATGTAATACTGAAGCACCCTTGGTTGATTGCATCCTTCGTCGACCTACCATCTCCCATGTACACTATGATGGTTTCTTCAAGTGGGTTAAGCGTTACTATATCGACATTCCTCCCTTACAGGCCCGAATTAAAACTATGACTGCTCAAAATGATTTTTTGAGGCAAGAAAACCTTGATCTCAAGGTGCATGCACAGAGGGAGGCTAAACATATCAAGAAATCTGGAAACTTAGTCATTGTAATGTCCCCCACCTCTTAGAGAGGTGAGGAGGAGACTCAGTGGCCTGGGCACCCCCACTAGGTCATAGTCTCACACTGAAGGGGCGGAAAGTCAAGAAGTTAAAAGTTATATTTTTAAGTTGACTTAAGAAAGGGTAAGGATAAAGGAGTAATAGATAACTCAATAGAAGAATAGAATATTAACCTTGGGAGTTAACCTAACTCAATAGAGAATTAGAAGGAAAAGTATAAGTAAGAGGCTAGGGTGTACCTATTACGGATTCTGGTTTTGGATTAGCATTTGCTATTGATCTGGAGCATTTAGTTTGGGGGTTTTTCTCTACAAACCCTTGGGAGCAACTCAACGGTGAAATATCCACTCACCTTGTTCCACAGCTTGGTCTCAGGGATGAAAGACTCCTCCACACCATTCTAGTCTCAGGGCCGGTTTATCAAGGGAGGTTCGATCCAGCTTATCCTGAGGGCCTAGGGCCATTCTGACAGTTGGGTTTTGTTTGCAGGGGCATGACCATTAGTTTGAGGGATTTTCTGGAGGGTTATCATCATTCTACATTTCTATGTAGATTGGGACGTCTCGGAGCCATAGGGGACATCCTGTGATTCGGTAAAACTCAGATCTAGGGAGATCTGCTTGAGATCTGAGCCTGAAACTTCTCCCACGGGATTCTCATAGCCCGATCTATATTCTTGGAGAGTTTCAGAGCATTTGGAGGCCTCCTTCATCAGGGCCGAACCTGCTAGGGTTTCAGTCATCCAGTGGGGCACACCATTCAGTGGAGATTTCATATCTACAACAATTGAGAGGGATCTTGGATATTCGGGCATCTGGGTTGTTCTTACCATCACCCAATATATATTCTTGGAGAGTTTCAGATCATTTGGAGATCTCCTTCATCAGGGTCAAACCAACTAGGGTTTCATTAATCCAGTGGGGCACACCATTCAGTGGAGAATTCAGATCTACAAAGTTCGAGAGTGGATTTGGGAATTTGGACATATGGGTTTTCCTTGTAGTTGCCCGATCTATCATTTGGCATATTTCTTGAGATGATTGGACACTTTTGGTAGCAGGGCAGAATTATTCAGGGCTTCATCATTCTAGCAGGACGTGGCACTTTCCAGCTTGGAGGTTGAGCATTAGTACATCTCAGATCTTCTTGATTTAGTCTTCATTGTATATCCATCCTTTGGAGGCTCATTTTTTATTATCGGGAGAATTTTGTAGCAGCTCATATCTATTGCTTGTACGACCATCTGAGGTTTATGCCATATCGACCATCTATTGTATTGATCTTACATTGCTCATAATAAAAAGGTCAGATCTTTGCTTGTGCTTCTACATCTTGGATATACTGTGATCTCCATGTGTTGATGAATGTTGTATACACTTAAAAAATCAATAAATTAGTAGTAGTTAGTGATTCTGAGAAATAATTTGGCTTAGGATCATTACAGTGGTATCAGAGCCTCGATCCTCCAAACCTCTGGAGAGATCGGTGCATGCAGAAGTACAGGGGAATTGCCATGGGTCGAAGGAAGATAAACAACAGTGAAATAGAGGTAGAAATAGAAGGTTCAGGATATGACCATGAGCCTCAGGGCTTGGCTCTCTTAGTAACTAAATTTGATAATTTCCAACAAAACATGAACCGCACAGAAAGCACATTGGTCCGACAGTTGGATGAGTATCATGAAACCCGCAGAAGGGGATAGGCCAAAATCTCTAAAACCTTGAAGAAATTTGATGAGAATCTACAGAAGATGAATGAGAACCAAATGAGGATAACTGACCTTCTGATGCAAGTAACCCATCGAGGCAAAGATCCTGATACGTATGGGAAAAAGGAGGCTGGAGGGTCTGGTGGAACCCATGAGGAAGATAGATATAACCCGGAGAAAGCACCAGGATCTGAAGGAAGTCTTGGAGGTGGCACATTCCATGGGAAGATGGGTAGCAGGACCAATCATAGGCCGTACGTTCCAGTGTTCACAGATGAACCGCTAGGCCAACACTCAGGTAGCAGAGCTAACCCCATACCATACATGCCCACATTTACAAATGAGCAATAGCAACATGAACATGTTGAAGATTTTGTGGCACAATTAGCTAGGAGTACCAAGGAATACTACAGCTCGGATATGAAAGTTCAAAGACAGATGTCCCTAGACCAGTATTGTCAACTCAGGTTCAAAAACCAGCCTAGGACGAACCATAGGGGCAACTTTGAGTTTGAGCGAAAGGAAGGGAAGATAGAGATTCCATACTTTGATGGTACGGATAATATGAAAGCACAAGAATGGGTGCAGAGGCTGGATACTTACCTGCAGCTTAACCCCATGAGAGAGATGGAGGCCATCAAGTTTGCCACTATGTACTTGGATGGCAAGGCCCACGACTGGTGGTACCAGGGGCTCACCACACTCAGCCATAACCAGATTGTATCCTATATAGAATTCACTTAGAGGTTCATTGATAGATTTGATCTAGGAGATCCTGAGTTACATTTACGGGAGCTCACCCAACTCAAGAAAATAGGTACGACTGAGGCATACATTGATGAGTTCCAGAGATTAGCAGTGATGGTACAAGATATGTCCCCAACCAGGCTCATGATGCTCTTTACAGAAGGATTGATGGAACCCTTGAAGGGTTGGGTTAAGGCCTTTAAGCCTACCAGCCTACAGGAAGCCATTTGGAAATACGAGGGATCTGGGTCCAGCTGCTAAACCAAAATTTATACCCATACCACATCTTAACAATGGTGGAAGAGATCAAAGGCCTCCAATAAACTAGGGAGGACGTGACCCTAAGGGTTATGACGAGGGCCATGGCAGAATAGATGAAAACACCAGGAGGGAACTGAGAAGGAGGCAACTCTGCTTCACATGCAAGGAGCCATGGAATCCCTCACACAAGTGCATGGGATGAGGACAGGTACATTACATTGAGGTCACCTCAGATGATGAAGAAGAGGATGAGTATGGTCAGATACAAAACATGGAGGCCGAAACATTAGAGACAATAGAAGAGGAGGTTCCAGAACTAGAATGTGCAGCTGGAGAGAAGGCTACGTTAGCATCTATCAGTGGAGTACCCAAGTTCAACACCTTCAGGATGAGAGGGGTCTTACAAGGACAGAGAGTGTCGGTTCTGATTGATGGAGGAGCTTCCCACAATTTCATTGATGCAGCATTACTGAAGAGGAGGCACATACCTACAGTAG
>ML780724.1:1181458-1201307 GCA_009831015.1 Picea engelmannii
CACACTGAAGGGGGGGGAAAGTCAAGAAGTTAAAAGTTATATTTTTAAGTTGACTTAAGAAAGGGTAAGGATAAAGGAGTAATATATAACTCAATAAAAGAATAGAAGATTAACCCTGGGAGTTAACCTAACTCAACAGAGAATTAGAAGGAAAAGTATAAGTAAGAGGCTGGGGTGCACCTATTACGGATTCTGGTTTTGGATTAGCATTTGCTATTGCTCTTGAGCATTCAGTTTGGGGGTTTTGCTATACAAACCCTTGGGAGCAACTCAGTGGTGAAATATCCACTCACCTTGTTCCACAGCTTGGTCTCGGGGATGAAAGACTCCTCCACACCATTCTAGTCTTAGGGCCAGTTTATCGAGGGAGGTTCGAACCAGCTTATCCTGAGGGCCTAGGGCCATTCCGACAGTTGGGTTTTGTTTGTAGGGGCATGGCCATCAGTTTGATGGATTTTCTGGAGGGTTATCATCATTCTACATTTGTCTGCAGATTGGCACGTCTCAGAGCCATAGGGGACATCCTATGATTCAGTAAAACTCAGATCTAGGGAGATCTGCTTGAGATCTTAGCCTGAAACTTCTCCCATGGGATTATCATAGCCCGATATATATTCTTGGAGAGTTTTAGAGAATTTGGAGGCCTCCTTCATCAGGGCCGAACCTGCTAGGGTTTCAGTCATCTAGTGGGGCGCACCATTCAATGGAGATTTCAGATCTACAACAATTGAGAGGGATCTTGGAGATTCGGGCATCTGGGTTGTTCTTACCATCACCCAATCTATATTATTGGATATTTTCAGATCATTTGGAGATCTCCTTCATCAGGGTCAAACCAGCTAGGGCTTCAGTCATCCAGTGGGGCACACCATTCAGTGGAGAATTCAGATCTACGGAGTTCGAGAGTGGATTTAGGAATTTGGACATCTGGGTTTTCCTTGTAGTTGCCCGATCTATCATTTGGCATATTTCTCGGGATGATTGGACACTTTTGGCTGCAGGGCAGAATTATTCAGGGCTTCAACATTCTAGCAGGACGTGGCACTTTCCATCTTAGAGGTTGAGCATTAGTACAACTCAGATCTGCTTGATTTAGTCTTCATTGTATATCCGGCCTTTGGAGGCTCATTTTGTATTGTCGAGAGCATTTTGTAGCAGCTCATATCTATTGCTTGTACGACCATCTGAGGTTTATGCCAGATCGGCCATCTATTGTATTGATCTTACATTTCTCATAATAAAAAGGTCAGATCTTTGCTTGTGCTTCTACATCTTGGATATACTGTGATCTCCATGTGTTGATGAATCTTGTATACACTTAAAAACTCAATAAATTAGTAGTAGTTAGTGATTCCAAGAAATAATTTGGCTTGGGATCATTACAGTCATCAAGAATGTGACCAGTGTCAAGGAAATAATAAACTCTGAATTGTCTAACCCCTCTTTAGTTAACTTTTAATGGTAAAACAATCTTATTTTCCTTTTGTTTTTATTTTTTTTATCTAATTCGAAATAAGTAGATTTGAAGTTTGATTTCATTTACTAAAATTAAGACTGGCTACAAAATCTTCGATTCTGTAGCCAAGTCTCTTTTAATAGAAAATTAGTTATTAGTAATTGTTTTTCTAATTTATCAAATTGGTTTTGTTTTTCTCAGGAAATGGGAGATTTTGTTGTTGATTATTTGGAGGAAATATTTTCAATCATACACCTAAATAATTAGTAGTTTCTCCTTCTTTATGTTTTATAAAAACTTTGATTTAATTTTTTAGTAAACCAACTCTGTTATGAGTGGTTTCCAATCCACTATTTTTGTAATATTACTTGATTTTGGGAGATTCAACTCTATCATGTGAGATATGATTATTTGGATCCTAGGTTACTTTAAATAATGTTCACTTTGTTAGTGAAGGACATATTTTCTTGAAACAGATGATGGACATGTAATTCTCAGAATTGAATGGACAAGTTGTTCACATTTCGTCTTTAGAGCAGCGTGGCATTGTATCATTTATGTTTTTCCTCTTATATTATGGGATATTAATATGTTACACAACTTTAGCCTCAATAACATATAATGTTTCATTTTATTCAGTGCTTTAAAGTTTGTCTATAATTTTTTGTTTCAGATATTATATCTGTGATCATTATTTCACTTTAATATCAGTGATTTACACTTGATGTTGAGTTGATATATCATATGAATGCTACATGTTGAAACAGATCTTAAGTTCCTTATCCTTAAGGCCTAGATTTTTATTTTTGTGTTTTCAGGTTTCAGTTTTCTGAAAACAATAGTTTTGTCATTTCTAAATTCACGATACATTTTTTATCAATTCATTTTTTGGGATAAAAAACGGAAAAGGGTTTACAAAAAAAATATAAATTTTCCAACGCTCTTTGAAAAATTATTTAAAATGGGTTGTAATTTTAAAATTTGCGATTTTTTAATTTAAGCGTTAAAGAAATCGGGATTCAGGGTTTTCTACAAACAAATGTTTGATGAAAATTGAATCACGAAACCCCGATCCCCGATTTCCCTATGCATTTAATTCTTAGGTAAAATCATGAATTAATCTAATCTCTTCTAAGAAACATTAAGGGTTAGATAATTATGTCGCGATTTCGGTATTCACGGTTCGGTGAGAACATGTCTCTTGTCATCATGTTTCCCAAAATCCCGATTTCCAAAACCCCGATTCATAAGTCACGTTAGATTAAACTAATTATGTTTTGGCCCTAATCACAATTACTCATTTAATTAAGATAAGTTAAGTCCTATGTTGAAAAAAGAAACAAGCCATCGCGATTTCGCGATTTCGGGATTCGCAATTCCATGAGAGCACGTCTCATGTCATTATGTTTCCTGAAATCCCAATTTCCAAAATCCCGAAAGGGTTTAATCTCGATTAATTAACATGATAAAAATGTTTAAATCTTAAATAAAACATCTCTATTTCGCGATTTTGCAATTTCGGTGATCGGGCTTTTCCAATGACATACCTTTCGACATCAAGATTGTCGAAACCTCGAAAAGCAATGTTTTCAGATTTAATCTATAATTAACACTAATAAATCTTCTTTCTAAAACAAGTTTAAAGGTTATATTTTTGTAAGTGTTCATTAATGCTTTGTTTTCTGATTAAGTAAGTTTCTTGTTTTATTTGAAAAGTCGAGAGAGCCTAATTATGGATATTAAATGCATATCTCCAAAAATATCTTTTGCATTAAGAGATTTAAATTCATGACAGTTGTGAAAACCTTGTCATTTTAAAAAAATATATTCTAAGTAAACGTTCGAATGTCTGTATTTACATTTTAAGCTGAGCTTATTTGTCCACTATCTGTGACAGGTTTTTAAGTCAAACGCAGAGCCATGGAACCTAAAAAGGCGCCGAAGAAAAACGAAGACACACAAGAACATGATATTATCTCTGATACTACTCCACACGCCATACACTCCATCAAATCTTGGGCTCAAATATCTGAATTGTTGGAGGATGAGTTAAAGAATGCAGACCCTGATTCTGAAAATCATATCCGGGACATTGTTGAGTCTGAGCTTCATAAGGTTGTTGTGCACCCATGGCTAGTGGCATATACTGATATGGTCGGCTAGCCTCTGGATAAGGTGGATATCCCAACAAGGAGAATTCAGAATGAGAAACGAGCTATCGTTGGCTCATTCAGGCCTGAGCACATTCGAGTAATGTATAAACTCTCGCTGAATCATAAACACACCTTTAATGCTGAATTTTTAGCTGAGTTTCAATGAAATGAATGTATTGAGGCAGACCAAACATATCCCAACATGATTAGAGTTTGGGCGAGGTCTAAAGTGAATTTTAGGGATGATACTCATGGGATTTATGCTGCAGCCTCCTTAAACGAATGTATGGTTTATATAGCCATGATGTTATGCAGAATTTTCAAGAGAAAAGATCCCTGTCATTTTCATGCATACTGGGTACCCTTCTTAGAGGAAGTTTCAGAAGGAAATGGTTTTAATTGGCATAAAATTTTATCAGATAACCTAACTCAAGAAATTTTAAATTACAAAGAAGCCAAGTCAAAGGGACAACCAGTGTCTTTTTATATGTCTGCATATATTATGGATGCAATCTGTTTTATGACCCCCTTTCCATTAATGAATTGGAGTTGGAGCATCTCATGTCTAGAACCCATTCATGAATACCACTCATCCCTTTGGGAGGAAAAATCTAATGATGTTTTTTACGATGTTTGTCACTTTGTCATTATTCCTATGCACAAATTATTTTTTGGATGCAAACCCCCTCGCATTTCTGATGCAGTCATAGAAAGTCTTAAATCAGTTGTCGACTGAATTATTGAGGAAAATGTTTCTTATATTAGAGTTTATGGCTCTTCCATTCCTCCTCATGCACTCCCAAAATTCTTACTAGACAGATTGGTATGCAGAGAAGTAGCTCATCAGATAGCCAAGGGTGGTATTGGGTTGGAATTTAAAGCACTTTAGAAAAAAGCATGGCCATCTTTCCCTGTTCATGTCGAGAAATTTCCTTTATCAAATTTAGGCCATTCTAAGGTAGAGGCCGAGTCATTGGAAGAAGTGAAGCTAGTAAATATTGAGCACAAAAAATATGACCCCTACCAAATAATAAGTAGGCATTACATACATTGTAATTTAAAGGCATATGAACATGAAGTATATGTTTATGATGATATATTTAAAGATGTTAAGACTTATGGAGAAGTGTTGAATAAATTCTAAGCCTTTCCACTAGACTGACAGGCTGGGTTTGCATCTTTTCAAATCCATAGGCAAAGTTGCCTACCTAAGATTTTACAGGGTGAAATTTTGACCCCATCGCCAGAACAGGAAGAATCCCCTCCAGGGTTTGAAACTAATACTCAGGGTTAAAAAAATGACAAAGGTAAGTTGACGGATACTAATATACCTTCCCAAGATGCGGAGGCTTCTCAAACAGAAGAATCAGGAATGGATAAGGGAAAAGTGAAAGAAACAATTCCAAAAATCATGAAGAATGTTCCAGAAAAAATAGGAGGAACAACTTCAAAAAAACTTGGTAGTCCTATCACCTCTTTAACTCCATTACAGTCAAATTTCGGAATCCCCCATGAAGTATTTTTATATGTCAGTGATCTAGAGCCGATTTCAAGAGATGAAATCCCCCCATCGGATTACTTTTTCAGTAAAAAGCGAAGAGAAGTCTTGAAACAAGAAATTCATCCAAGAGGAGAAGGAATGATTAAAAAGCATAGAGTTATTATAGATGGAAAGAAACTCAAGGATGGAGAGTTTGCTACAGAATTAGCAGGTAAAATGGGTGCAATAGCATCAGCAAACATGTATTCTGTAGGAAATTTAACAACTCTGCTTGAACAGAAGGACCAAACAATAATCCAGTTGCAAGACCAACTAAAAGAAAATGAAAGAAATATTAGTTGGGGAATACAGAAGGGTCTAGAACAAGCTAGACTAAAGGATATGAAAGAAATCCAGAAATTGAATAAAGACTTGGATGAGGCAAAACACTTAATATAGGTCACACAGGAACAGGTTCGAAAGATGGGAGAAGAAAATAAAAATTTGCAAGACAAGATTATTTCTATTGCTAACCAGGTAGTTGAACATGAAAATTTCAGGACACAGGCATTGGAGATATATGTAAGAATAGAGGAGGAACAACAGAAAGTGTTATTGAATCTGGAAGTAATCCAGAATTATTTTCAGGAATCAAATAAGTCTTTGGAGAATGTGTTCCAGAAAGAAAGAGAGGCGAAAGCAGCTAGGACAACTTTTCAAAAAGCAGTAGCTTTCTCATCAAAGGAAGAAATTGGAAAGGCTCAGAAATTATCTATTTCTGAACAGATTAAAGGGGATATAATGATTAAAGTGTGGGAAACAAAACTGACTGAATATAAACGAATCACAAGAGAAGTTAATGAGGATTGCCAAGGAATCTTCAATCTCTTTGAAAGAGATTCATTGAACATTGGAACAGATGGTTGTTCTGGATTGTTAGGCGAAGTCAATATTCCCAAGCACTAGCTGAAGTTTAGAGAAGAGTTGGAAGAAAAGAAAGCAGAGATTTCAAACATCAAATTGATCAACATCACAGAGATAAACAAGTGGATGGTGACTTCAAGTTTAAAGTTGAAAATTGTTAAATTTACAGAAAGAATGATAGAAAATCGGTTGCTCAAATTACAGAGAAGATTTTTCTCATTTGAAGCAAATGAGATACTCGAGGTTCCCAGGATCTTAGTAAATTTTTTAGGAAAATGTGTTCAATTTGTTGAAGCAGAGAAAGGAAATTCATCAACGCAATCTTAAAACCTTTTTTAAATGTTTTTATTATTATAAATTAAAAAGAAATTGTAAACGGTTGACATTATTTTTATGTAACCGAAGTATTAGGAAGTTGGTTAGTCACCAACGAGAAACTTTGATGAAAATGTATAAATATAGTTTCAAAAAGCGGAGAAAGGGCTTCAGAAATTTTGGAGAGAGCCATTTTGTAATATTAGTTTTGAAATATATCAGAATATAGATCACAAACAAGATTCTGGATTCTGCAACTTTGTAGCTATGTGTCTTCTCCTTGTCTAGTATACTTTGTTGATTTTTTCCTTTAATGCTTTCTCTAACAAGTAATCAATTTGAAGTTATATACATCATTTATTTATATTTCAGATTGGTTTGGATGTCAAATGATTTATAGTTTTTCCTCTAAAATTACTTTTAAGACCTCTAAAACTTTTGTTCCTTAATACTTAACTCTTGTTAGAAACCTCATTTTTTCTTTCATTATTGTCTATTGAAATATAAGATTCTTTGATTAAAGCCTTATATTTCTCTGTATTGTTTATTTGTTGTTTACAATTCTCGAAATTGTTACAAAACCAGGAAACAGCCTTGAATGTGTTTACATTATTGTTTTAGATTTTAAAATTGTTTTCCTTGATCTCATCTCTGGAAATCTAAAGTAACAAATTGATCAAAATCCATTTACAAACAAATAAAGTTTTATCATCCATGACTGTCCCTAGTAGCAGACAACCCAACGTTGAACCAAGCCTTCCAGATCAAACCAGTATTTCCCTAAGTTTATTTAATACTATTTTAAAAACAATAACTAACCGGGTTGAGTTAGAATGATCATGGGCTGCTATTGAGCGAGACATTAGCATCCAATAACAACAGGCAGCAAGACAGAGACAGTTGAGAAACTGAATCTGCTCTGATCTTTCTTTGATTCCTTATTCCCAAATCATTTCTTTAAATCATTTGCGGATGCCTTGATGGTATGTTTTATAGCCTTAAAACATAAACTCAGGAACAACACTACACATTAAAATTTCTTTTACTGTAAACATTCATCATTACAAGGTCACTAGATCTATGTGTTTATTTGTTTGGTCTTATATCCTTGCTCCCGAAAACACTTTGAGTTCACTCAGGAGATGTTAGCATACACTTATTTCAGATTTCTCTCATAGGCAAGATAACTGGAAGTTTGGATTGCACAAGGACATAGACACAATATAAGGCTAATCTCAGGTTAGTTTTGTTCACATTTAATTTATGTTATTAGTTTATTTGTAAATGAAATGAGGCAGTTTAAATTGGCTATGGCCCTTATTTTGTTCTTGTTTCAGACTACATTTTATTAGTATCCTTAGAATTCTTAGATTTTAATTATAAAACAGAAAATATAAAAATATGTTCTTTCTTTATCTACTTCGCCAATAATTAAAAAAACATCGATTTCGCAAGTCATCTACCAAAACTTGCAAATTGTAAATATTTTGTTCATAATCACATGTTCATATTTATGTTTTTGTTTAGTATTTGTAAATAATTAGATTCATATACACAGTATCGTAGTTATAGCTTAAGGGTAGTTTATTTTCTTTCATTATTTTAGGACCTTAGTTAGCTAACAAAGCCATTAAACCCGTCAAGATAGATCACACCAAATGGCTTGGGTTAATTAGAAAACCCCAGGCCGGATCTGTCCTTCCAGTTGACGGTGTGTCACTTACGCCTGTCAACAATAGGATGGTTCACTTGACAAGAAAAAATAAAGGCTCATGGAAAAATGATTTTCACATAAATAAGGTATTGGCTATGAGGAGACTTTTGCCCCCACAACAAAATGGGATACCATATTTACTCTATTTTCTATGGTAGCACCGAATGGATGAAAACTTCGACAAATGGATGTGAATATGGATTTATCAAATGGAGACTTGAAAGAGAATGTTTTCATGTCTCAACCAGAAGGATTTGTTGTGAAAGGACAAGAAAAAAAAGTATGCAATCTCATAAAATCCTTATATGTCCTTAAACAAGCAACACAATCCTAATATGAAAATATAATTGAACATCTTCTAAAATTTAATTTCAGGCACTACAATATTGATGATGCAACTCGATTTGTCAAGGAAGTTGGAAAATTTGTTGTAATTACTGTAGTATATTTAGATGACTATTGATAATAGGGAACAATGAAATCTGCATTGCACTGATAAAGAACGAGTTGAAGAAAGGATTTGAGATGATAGATTAAATGGGAAATTGTCACTACTATTTGGTAATTGATGTGATTCAAAATCCAAAGTACATATTGATCTCCCAGAATAAATATGTTGGAGAATTGTTGAACAAAATCAACATTATTGAGTTTAATCATCTTTCCATTCCAATGGAACAAAATTTGAAGCTCACATCAAAGGAGAGGAATGCATTTGAGCCTGCAACCAGGTACAAACAACTTGTGGGAAGTATTATATATCTTACTACCACTAGAACAGAAATTTCATTTGTTTTTGGGATTCTTTCTAGGTTCATGCAAAATCCTTGTGAAGGACATATGATGTTGGGAAAAACTTTTTGCCTTTTGTTTTGACAAAAAAACTACAAAATTTTATGTTTTTCAACTTCAACCCCTTCAAACCCATATCTCCCTTAGAAATTTCACCTTGAAGTAAACACAAGAGTTCTAGAGAATTGTATTAGATTTGTAATCATATTTGTTTTAATGTTTTTTTATGGACATATATTGGGACAAATTTGAGGGGCACCAATGACATATACTTTAAAATTTTAGGTATGGGTAATGAGTGACCTTCCTATATGCCCCTCATTTTTTTAGATATGGTTATTCATTTTATGGAAACCAAATGTATGCTCATAATACACACAGATCGTACTTGGCAGTGGACTATATGTTGAGTATTTTCAAACTTAAGCACTATTTTTTATTATTTATCGAAATAGCATATGTTTAAAAAATGCTTCTTTATTGACACATGTTGGTGTCCTCTCATTTTATTTCAAATGTGACTCTTATCAAACAAGATAAAACTACCCTTTTAAAGAGGAAAGCACAAGGAACATCATTGTGAGTTTTTACATTTTTTGTTCTTTTCATTGTGACTGGTTTAGCTCACTAAATTTCCTAGTGATAAAGTTTAGAAAAAAAAAATTAAAAAATAGAAATCCCAGATGAAATTCAAAAATTCTTATGCCATGAGAAAGTAGACTCAATGATGAATCTACTGGTATAAAATCCGACATGTAATTCTCAAATTTTGCATGGTTTCCACCTTGCTCAAGTGAAAATTTTCAGAAAATTGTAGAAATGCTTGTTGTATTCATTGACCAAAAAATCTCGGGCGAGAGTTTTTTGGCCCAAAAAGTAACCCGATGTTAAACAAAACTATTTCCTAAGAGTTTGTTTCAAATCTCGACCAAAATAATGGAAATAAATATATTCTTGTTAATCACAAAGTTTGATACCAAAAATTTAATCATACTCTTGGCCTAGAAACGGAAATGTTCTTGGCCAAAAAATTATCTAACCACAGCTAAACTCTCAACCAATTTTTTTTTAACCTTGGTTAAATTCTTTTCCGAAAAATATTAAAACTCTCGGCCGAGAAAATATGTTGACATTTTTCTCGGTTGAGAAATTGGAAATTATAACCCAGAAACACCTAATTCTCAAAATATTATGTTGCAAAAAGAGTTCTAAAAGACTTGAAGGTAACTCAAGGTTTTGGAGTCGGGTACTTAAAGGTGGATGACTTCAACATGATTATATATTCTGATTCATAATTTTTTGGGGATAAATAAAATGGAGTATCAACTTAAAGATATCTCGTGAGTCTTGGATGAATAGTTCTATCCCATAGATCACACAAATTGTTAAGTAGCTGAGTATATCTACAAATATACTTCATAAATAACCCTTAATCTCAACAAGAATACACCAAATATTGGACACAATAAATAGACAAAACCCTTGAGTTAGGGAAACATCATATATTAATCCTTAAGGAAGGATAACACTCCTCAAGCAGTCCCTTCTTTTTACAATCACAATATACTTCATTATGTTTCAATACATTGCTTACACTTTTTTATATAACATTGTCTCTATCTCTTAGGAACATTCTAGAGAAGAAATATTCTAGAAATCCTTCTCACATTTATTATGGTCATATTGATATATATAACTACCATAGTGGGTCTTATTTAATAATATAGTGGACCTAGTCCACCTTACATTGAATGGATTCCACTAATAACACACAACCACATTCCTATTGGGTACCTCCCTAGGTATACTACATTACATCCCCCTTCACATGTTTCATCATTGAAACATGGGAAGAAACCATACAATATGATTGGCTAAGAAATGTAGCCAACTACTACCATGTACGACGATCCATCCATCATAATGGAAGACGAACATGATGTCCAACTTCTTCCTTTCCACCCTCATCTTCTTCATGACTGTGCTTGTGATGCCATGGGATTGTTTCTCTATCCTCATATCGTCTTGTAGTGTTGGTAGTCCTCCATACACCTCTTGATTGGTTTCCTTTTTGGCTCCATGTTGGTTCATAATAAGAGTGTTGATGCTCACACCCTTGCCTTGATGGTTGTTGATTCTCTATATGGTATGGATGGTGATATACAACAACTGTAGGAATTGGTTCTTGTTTCTTCAAATCTGCAACATAGTTTTTCTTTGAGTCATTGACCTCCTTGGATTATTCATTGTGTCCTTCCTTTTTCTTTTCTTCATATCCTTTTGTAGACTCTTCCTCTGATTCAACTTCGGACTCTATAGTAACTTCTTTTCTTTCCCCCATGGGCATGTCTTTATTACTAAGAGACACATCCTGCAATGCAAGTTTCTTTTTCTTTTACTAGAGCTTTATAAACTTTTATTGCACATTGAGATTAATTTCACCCATTGATTCCATCCAAATATATCCAAGAATATCATCCACATCATTCATATCTACGGCAAAAAAATAAGAATGAAAAAAATATTTTTCCATAGTGAGCTTCAAATATTTAAAAATTTTAACATTTTTACCCTCAACTTGTTTTCTTTGAATATTCTTTTCTAGAAATTACAATCTATTAACCAACCAAACGCTGATAAAATCTTGCAGGAAACTAGGGTTTATAGAAACATTAACTTTCTCTTGTTGAATGCATCCATGAACTTGTAGTATAGAGTTACCATATGAAAATAAACCCTTGCTTATTTCTTTACTTTTGGCATGAGACCACTTTTCTAAAAACACTTTTTCAAATTCTTCATCGAAGAGTGTCATCATTTTTCTATAGTTAAGTGAATTCCACCAAATGGTTGCATCACCTTGTAAATTCAAATTTATCAACAATTTCCAATGCTCTTTATTGAATAACTTCCTATATTTTATGACTTCTTCAATACTAGGGCCATCATCATTTCCTATAAAAAACATATCTCTTGGAAGAAATATTCAACAAAACTTAAGGTTTATAAAAATAACTTACTATGCAAATTGCATAGCTTGTTTCGGAAGAATCCCTGAAAGTTTGTCAAATTTAAAATGTTGATAACTTCACTTCCCAGACTCCATTTCAGTCGAAGGTTTTTTTTAAATTGGGTATTTTTATGAGAGGAATTCAAATATCCATTTTTATTTTTTTTAATTTGGTTTATAAAGTTTCAGATCTGAACCTTAAGTGTGTCACCCCATTTTTTATTAAAACCAAAATATGCAAAAAGAGCCAAAATTTTCTTCCTTTCTTTGGCTGAGAAAAGAGTTATGATACTAAATGTTAAGTGCCTGACTAGATATACAAAATACTTCATAAATAACCCTTTATATTAACAAGAATACACCAAATCATTCAACAAATATTGAACATAATAAATAGACAAAACCCTTAAGGTAGGGTAACACCATATATCAATCCTTAACGAAGGATAACACTCCTCAAGAAATAATTTCTTGTTACAATCACAATATAATTAATTATTCTTCAATGCATTGCTTACACTTCTTTATATTAAATTCTCTCTATCTCCTAGGAACATTCTGGAGAAGAAATATTATATAAAGCCTTCTCAAATTTGTTATGTTCATATTGATATATCTAACCACCATATTGGGCCTTATTTAATAATATAGTGGACCTAGTCCACCTTACATTGAATGAATTCCATTAATAATTCATAAACACATTCTCATTGGGTACCTCCCTAGGTACCCCATATGTAACAGCCTTCTGGTTACGACTACAATGCTGATAATAGGTGCAAATTTATTTTTAAAGGTGTGCGTGTGCATGCAGGAGGGGATACAGACCCACTAGACTCTACGTCGCCACCCGACGACCAAAAAGATGCAACCACGAAGATTACCCCAAGCAGACAAGGGCGCACGACAAGTAGCTGCAAGCAATGAACGACCAAGGACATAAGGCGTACTACAGGTGACTGCCACAATAATGACCAAGGGCATAAGGCGCACAATGAGAAAATTTAATGACATACTGAAAGTTTACCAACCCACGGAAAGTTTACCAACCCAGGACCACATTAACTTTAAGAACAACACCCTTCCTTTACTAACTCAGAATAATTCTATTGTGCTTAATTAAAGAACATTTCAACATATAAGTTCGTCCTTAACCACAACATTACATTTCCGTTATCATGAACTAATAAACGCATTAAATTTATATCGTCTTGACCTTGCGCAATAACCGACACCTCCATCAATAGGTGACCTCCATAAAATACAACTACTTTAAATTTTCATAATGACAACCCCATGGTATATCTCGAATCAACGATCCTAACAATAATCCAACACATTAAATCGATCATATCCTTACCTACGATGACAACACCATTGTCATTTTGAAATCAATAACCTAACAATAACCCCTTCATTGAACTACCTTATCTTTCCCACCATTGTCATAACTTGAACGCTAGCTTTATTACATTATGATATAAGGACTTGCAATTTTAACCATCTAAGCTGCAAGGTCGTGGCACCAAAGATTAAGACATTAGTGTTCCAACTAAAATGACCGTACCCTCACCCTATTGTCAATATATCATCTAACATTATAATTATAACCAACATCATATTTAACAATAAAAACGTCGCCTCATAATTAAAATGACAACATATAAGAATAGCCATTGTGGAACGGGGCAATGTTTAAGATATCCAGGTTTAACATCAACTCCCTTCAAAAACCCTGCAATTATATGTCCATCACATTACCTCTTGGCCTTCCATTAAGTTAAAATATAGAAGGTAAAAGGAATAAATATAAAGGAAATAAAGACTACATCATCACCTAAACACAACCATAACAAGGCTTTCTCTATCACCATGTCATTATAATTAAAATAATGATGATTTTACCTTCATTTCATAATTATTGCATTTCATAATTATTTTTATTATTCAACCGCTTTAATTATAAATTAATTGAATCCCTGTCATACGCATCCATTTTAATAATTGAATCCTACTCATTTGATACTCATTTTATAATTAAAATCTCTGTCACACGCATTCATTTTGATAAATGAGTTCTACTCATTTGATACTCATTTCAATGGTTTTCACCTCATAGATCTCGACGGTGGGTATGCAACCTATAAAACTATATACAAAAGCCCAACATGGCTCTTTAGATCCATATTAGTAAACTTTAAATAACTAAACAATTTGGGAACCAAATATAAGAAAATTACAAGAATTTGCCAAGCCACAATAGAA
Organism: Picea engelmannii; assembly: GCA_009831015.1. Classification (NCBI taxonomy): domain Eukaryota; kingdom Viridiplantae; phylum Streptophyta; class Pinopsida; order Pinales; family Pinaceae; genus Picea; species Picea engelmannii. Next base: position 1,195,568 of record ML780724.1, read on the forward strand.
ATATCCTAGAGAAAATTAACCCATAATTTAAATGTGACAATGATTTACATTTAAGACAATAAATCAACACTAGATGTTCATCCATTCTACCCAATGAGATTTCTACCAAGCTTGGAAAAATATTAATTAAATCAAGTTAAATGTGTTTTTCTCTTTGTCATAACCTCGTATTTTATTTTATTTGAATATGTTCATTTCAACACAAATACACAAAGGATCTGAATGCACAATTATATAAGGTAATATGTTTATTTCAATACAAACATCCAAGGACATGAATGTACAAGATATAAGGTAACAAGATAAGATCTAATGTAACATGAAGTCATATATAATTAACACAATAAGTCATAATATCAATTATAATAATATATAATTAACACAATAAGTCGTAATATCAGTTATAATTAATGTTGACCATTATTGCATTCATACTTCAATTTATTGCATTCACCCCTCAATTATAATATATGAATCTTCCAAGACACGCTAGTGAATAAAGGATATAAATTAAACCAAATGAACACACGCGCATCCAGGCTATTAGCTACGCCCCATTCATTCTTCTAAGGCACGCAGGTGAATAAGGTTACCTGTTAAGCAGGGTGCATTAATCAAGATCTCCTCGTTCTGAGGGTTTGTAGTTAAGGGGGAAATCCTTTTATTTTGGGTGGCGATCCTGGAAAGAGACGTTGTCAGTTCCGAAATGAATCTCAGGCAATGACTAAATGCCTACAGCCAACAATAAATGGAAACGGTGGATTGCAGGCACACTTCCAGCATTAACGCTGAAGGCTGATCCGAAGTTACCCTAAATCAACCCAACAAAGGAAGTGGGAATCACCTGTATTAAACCAAACCCAGCAGCAACTTCCAGGCTCAATAAGTGACCTAGAGTTTACCTTCACCAAAACAGCAGCGCGAAGATAATATTCTGGTTCCTATTTATTATATATATATATATTTTTATTATTTTCCACTCGAGAGTTGGGTACGGTCATGAGGTTCGTCGAGGATGAATTATTCTCCCTAGGCGTAGAGGCGAATACGTAGAGGTAGTCCACGTCAGTGCAAGAATTCTTTCGCCAATAACAAGGGAGCACCGACCAGTAAGTGGTTACTGCCGAGAATGTAAGGATTTAAAGGGAAGAAGACGCAGACGGGTACATCTACAGGTAGGGAATAAGGACGACACCCTTAGAGAGTTACACGCCCAGATCACCCAACAACCAAATCAATAAAACAACGCAAAAATTTTCTTTTATTTTTATTTTAAAAGGTAAAAGGTGAGGGCGATGATATTGGCTAATCGGTGTGCCCATCATTTTTATAGTGAACGCTTAGCATCTAATCTATTAACAAATTAGTGGACGTCGGATCTAGGGCTAGATATTTCGGGTCTCGTGGCTGAAGAGAGAATTCATTTAGGGTTATGGAACGATCTGTTTCCCAAGCCAATGGTTGACTTGATTTGAGCTACGACCTGTAAAGTGAATCTAGATTCAAGTGTTAAATATATTGTACCCTCAACAAACTAACCGTACACTGCCAGCTGTACTAGACAATTGTACTTTCTATTTTCATCTTGCTTGAGCATATATAGCTCAACCATCTTACATTGTAACAATCTTCTGAGTTCTGTACTTCTTCATACATTTCAATATACTGTTCTATTCTTTCTCTCTGCATTTCTCTTTGCTCCACAATTTATCATGGTATCAGAGCTTCAGGTGTAAGCCTCTTCACACAGTCCGGTGAGCAATTCGAACCTCACAGCGCAGAGCCTCATGGATCTTGAGAGCACGCGACACAGCCTTTTCACAAGGCTTGGAGAGATCTTCGTAATACTCTTTAAAGATTAATGTAGGAAGCTTGCAGAGGTTTCAGAGCGTACTTTGCTCGAAAGAACAAGGAAGCAGAGATCGCAGGAGAAGAAATTTTAAAGAAACCTACACAGTTTTTTCAAAGAACCATCAAAGATTAACGCAGAAGAGTTGCAGAATGAAACTTGCTTAAAGAACTTGAAGATTTCGCTCAAATTCGTTAAAGATTCATGCAAAAGGAAGAATCGTCTAAAGATTTCAAGAAATCGGTCAAATCTGTCTAAGATTGTAGCAGATGATGAAGAATTTGTGTATCTCTTTCAATTCACTGAAAGATTCACGAACCTTTCTTCAACAGGTGAAGAGAACAACCACTGAGGACATAAGAGTCGTCCTATGAACATATTCGAGGCGAGAAACCAGTCAAGAAGGGACAAGGAGAGCGCGGAAAAGGCGAAATCATTTCAACCGTCAGATCTTATGCAAAGGCCCGACAGCCATTGGATCAGCAAGAAGGTGCACGAGGTTTAGTCCTCTGCAGTGCACAGCAGTGATTTCGACTTGTGAAGTCGCGAAATCCCGACGTCATCTTGACCGTTTGATCAAGAGACACGTGGCGAGATCCTATCCCATCGCAAAATCGGGAATCGGGAGTTGGACGAGCGAAAGAATCTGCTCTCCAAAAACTCCAATACGCGAAATCGCGAAATCCCGAAACGATCACAGCCATCCATTTCAGAGGACAGGTGGCAGCAGATCAACGCATCGTCAAATCGACATTCGGGGTTTCAAGTTGTCAAAGAAATTTGACATCACAACTCGCGAAATCGTGATACGCGAAATCCCGATCAGATCTCAGCCGTCCATCCTTCAAGGACGCGTGGCGCAAATCCAGCGACTCGAAAAAGGTCCCGAAGAGGAAAGCGCCATTGGCATATCGGGATTAGGGAAATCACGAAACCTGAGAACAAGTGATCGAGTTTCTTTACATTGAAATCCCCGACACAAATCTGAGCCATCCATCTTTCACCGACACGTGGCAGAGATCGAGGCTTTCGGAAAAATCTCGACCGAAGGAACCCTCCATTTGTGGGGCCCAGCTGACGTCATCTCGTCAAATGAGTCAATCGACGATCGACATTTCGTGGTTCCTGGAGACAAGAGGTCCAGGATATATCATATCGCGAAATTGCGAGAAGGGATCTCGACCGTCCATCAGTTGAGGACGCGTGTCACAGATCGAAGCCATCGGGAAAAGTCCCGACAAGACAGCACCATCTGAAAATCGACGATCGTGGAATCAAAGGGACAGAAAAACTCGTCATCAGGAATTGCGAAATCCCGATTCGCGATATCCTGATACGATCTGGATCGTCCGATCACTGCATATCTGGACCGTTGAAAAGTCCAAAGGCGATTTTCTCGCATTACGGCAATTTGTAAGCCAAAGAAACGGGAAAAACCCGTAGCGCTTTAAAATAAAGACACGTAGTCACATTGCAAGGAGACCAAAGGGCCAATTCAAGCCCGATAAGTTCCCATCGGCCATCGAAACATCAACATTTCACCGATCGGAGGTAAATACGAATTTATTCCTCTCTTTTTCCTGCAAATTTTTAATGGCGTCGTCTAGCAATCTAGGACCAACTCAAGGTCCGATTCTTTTGGGAAAGAATTACGAATTTTGGTCTCTTCGAATAAGGTCGTTCCTACAAGCACAAGAATGTTGGGAACCAGTGGATCTTGGCTATGTGGAACCAGATCCAGCCATCCTCACTGCCATGACAAATGCGCAGAGAATTGCTCAGGCAACTCTGAGGACTAAAGAAAACAAAGAAAAATTTTGGATACAGAATTCGGTGGATGATTCGATTTTTTTGAAAATCGCAGGCGTTGGTACTTCCAAACAGGCCTGGGACATCCTCAAAACGTCCTACCAAGGAAATGACAGGGTAAAAACAATTAAACTGCAGTCCTTGTGGACACAATTCGAGACTCTTAGGATGACAGAGTCCGAAACAGTGGATCAGTTCATAACCAGAGTCATGGGAATCGTGAACCAGATCAGACTGATTGGTGAAACCATCACTGATCAACGAATTGTTGAGAAAATTCTCAGAAGTCTACCCAAGAAATTTGAAATGGTTGTAACAACCATCCTTGAATCCAAGGATCTATCAAGATTCTCAACAGATGAACTAATTGGTTCTCTGGTGACACATGAGACAAGACTACATCTCACAGATGAGTCGATCTCCAATGCCTTCCAAACTCAGTTCTCATTCAGAAGAGGGAAAGGCAGAGGAAGAAGTAGAGAAAGAGGGAACAATCAAGGTAACCCTCATACCAGTGGAGGGAATAGACAACAATATCCAAATCAGAATTTCCAAGGTCAAAGAAATCAACAACAATATCAACAACAGAATTTCTAGCCTCAAAGAGGCAGAGGGAGAACGTCTAATGACAAAACTAGCATACAATGCTATTACTGCAAAAAGTATGGGCACTATGAATCTGAATGCAGGAAGAAGCAGGCAGATCATCTCTCAGGCAGAGCACATGTGTCAAATCACACGGGAGAAAACTCGGGAGGTATGTTTCTCTCATGCCACAAAACTGAACAACAACCTACAGATCTCTGGTTGTTGGACAGTGGTTGCATCAATCACATGACAGGTAACAGAGAATTACTTTCTAGCATTGATTCTTCAATTTCATCTGATATTACCCTTGGAAATGACTATTTAGTCAAAGTTTGAGGAAGAGGAACTGTTCCTATTCTTACCAAACAGAATGTAAAGAAAGACATATCTAATGTCTATCATGTTCCATACTTAAAACATAACTTGTTAAGTGTAGGACAGCTCATTGAAAAAGGTTATAAGGTACTTTTTGAGGGAGTATCCTGAAAAATCTATGATAGAAAACCCAGCAGAAAATTGATTTCTGAAATCTATATGACTCCCAATAGGATGTTTCCCCTCACCCTCAGAACTGCAAATCTGAGTCAAACTTATGCCCAGAATGCATCAACCATGAATGAAACAATGGTTTGGCATACTATATTTGGACATCTACCATTTCAGAGTCTAAGTCTACTTCAGAAAAACTCCATGGTCAAAGGTCTACCTATTTTTAAAGAGAAAATTCCCCCATGTGAGTCTTGCATACTTGGAAAACACAAGAGAACCAGTTTTCCACAGTCTTCCAATCAAGCCAAACAACATCTTGAACTTGTCCACACTGACCTATGTGGACCAATGCAAATAGAGTCAATAGGTGGTAGTCTTTACTTTCTAACATTTATTGATGATTTCAGCAGGAAAATCTGGATATATTTTCTCAGACACAAGTCTGAAACATTTACAAAATTCAAAGAATTCAAGGCTGAAGCAGAAAAACAGAGTGGTAAATTTCTCAAAGTACTCAAGTCAGATGGAGGAGGCGAATACAACTCTAGAGAATTTACAAATTTCTGCAAGTCTCAAGGCATCATCATGCAAGCAACAACAAGGTATACTCCACAGCAGAATGGAGTGGATGAAAGAAAAAATCAGACCATCATGAATATGTCAAGAACACTTCTTAAATAAAAACACTTGTCAAATACTTTTTGGGCTGAAGCAGTAGCATGCTCAGTCTATCTTTTGAACAGATCACCAACCTCCAGTCTACAAATGAAATTTCCCCAAGAATCATGGAGTGGGACAAAGCTCAATGTAGCTCATCTAAGGACATTTGGATGCATAGCATATGCACACGTACCTTCCGAACTAAGGAAGAAGCTTGATGACAGAAGTGAAAAATGTATTTTCACTAGCTACAGTGAAACCTCTAAAGCTTACAGGCTTTACAATCCCATCACCAAGAAATTAATTCTCAGCAGAGATGTACAATTTTTGGAAAACCAATTCTGG
>ML780724.1:1202477-1222081 GCA_009831015.1 Picea engelmannii
CTAATTGTATGTTTATATGTTGATGACATGATTTACACAGGAAATCTAGAGCTAACAGATTTCAAGCATGCCATGCAATTTGAATTTGAGATGACAGATCTTGGCATCATGAAATATTTTTTAGGCATTGAGGTTCATCAATCCACCAAAGGTATTTTTGTCTGTCAGCAAAAGTATGCAACAAACATTCTCAAACGGTTTTGCATGGAAGGATGCAATCCAGCGGAAACTCCCATACCATTAGGCACAAAATTAAGCAAGAAAGATGAAGGTCCTACTGTGGACTCTACTTTATACAAAAGTTTAGTAGGTAGTTTGTTGTATCTTACAGCAACTAGGCCAGACATCATGTATGCAGCTAGCCTTGTTTCTAGATTCATGGAATCACCCAAGGATTCACACTGGAAAATGGCAAAATGAATTTTGAGATATGTAGCAGGAGCACTACATTTTGGTTTATGGTACACTACATCTGATTGTAATCAACTTTCTGGTTACACCGATAGTGACTTTGCAGGCAACCTAGATGACAGGAAAAGCACATCAGGATATGTTTTTCAACTGGGCACAAACTTGATTTCATGGGCATCGAAGAAGCAGCCGATTGTATCAATATCTTCTGCAGAGGCAGAGTATGTAGCTGCTACCTCAACTTCATGTCAAGCTTTGTGGCTGAGAAGATTATTGAAAGACATGTCACAAACAGAAAAGGATCCAACTCCTATTTTCTGTGACAACACATCAGCAATTGCATTATCCAAGAACCATGTGTTTCACAAGAAAAGTAAACACATTGACACTCGGTTTCATTTCATACGCGAGTTAGTCAATAATGGTGACATTGCACTACAATTTTGTGGTTCTAGATATCAGCTTGCTGATATTTTCACCAAGCCACTAGGAAAGTCAGTTTTTGACTTCCAGAGACAACACTTAGGCATAGTCAGTGTTGTTGATTGTAACTGTTGAGTCTAAGAGGGAGTGTTAAATATATTGTACCCTCAATAAACTAACCGTACACTGCCAGCTGTACTGGACAGTTGTACTTTCTATTTTCGTCTTGCTTGAGCATATATAGCTCAAGCATCTTACATTGTAACAGTCTTCTGAGTTCTGTACTTCTTCATACATTTCAATATACTACTCTATTCTTTCTCTCTGCATTTCTCTTTGCTCCACAATTTATCATCAAGGGCTACCTGAAGAGGATAAAGCATTTAATTTTACCACTAGATATTATTGATTTCTATAGAGATTGAAGTGATGAGAGATTGATGATTCGACGATTATAGCTTCTGTATTGAATAGAGATAGGCGAGATGTTCCTTGGTGCTAACAATTTCAGATGTTGGTTTGTGCAGATCGTTATATCGCGATGGACGTCTTGTCTGCCAGTCAACCGATACATTAGTATATGGTAAGTTACCCACCGATTCTTCACCTGAGCTGAAGCCTTGAAGCGGCTAGCTGCTTTGCCGAGATACAAGCTATGGTACCTCTGATCTGCGGCCCATTTTCTGAAACAATAGTCTCATTGTTATGAAAGGATGAAATGGAGAAGTAAAAGAAAAGTCGAGTAAGTGGGAAAGCCTTGTAAAAACCTCAGTCTAAGGCATGTGGCTGGTTCTTTGAAGGGTAATATAGCTCGGTTTATCATTGAATTGTTCACCGGAAAATAATATAAATCGCCCCAACCGCAGATGGAAGCGCCCACATCAAATAAAAAAAAAAAAAAACAACCCCAGCAAGGTAAACACACCCTTACCCAAATAGTGACGACAAGGCACGGTGTCGTTCCCCCACAAATCAGAAAACAAGCAAAAGTAGGTCAAGGGTTTCCAGCGCAGGGAAATATCACGATAGCACAGCAGGGAAGTTTAACCCTGAACGCAGAGAAGTTTCGCAGTAACTCAGCAGGGAAAATTTAACCAAAACGCAGAGTAAATTTCACAAAACGCAGAAACATTATACTACCAAAAATGATGGGATTACATAAATAACTGATTCTTATTACATTCAAGAAACCTGGAGTCTCCATTGATACTGATTTTATTACGTCTACGCAGAATAGAAAGCAATACATATAAAACCCATCAGATACGTTTCGAGCCGCAAGGAAAATACATTGAGAACATAATTTATTTCATTTGCAGAGTAAATAAATAAACGGCCCCTAATCCATTTACATCCCATGTCTTAATACCAATAAATCATAAAGCATTCTATTCTACCAAGACAAAAGCCCATACCATTGCCTTATTCGCTTTCCGCAACGATTCTTGCTCCTACCGCTCCTGCTCCTACTTGTCAACCGCGAAGAACTCACCGGTACCTCCCAGCCAAACGCTAGGGGTACTCTTCTTCCCCCTCAGCCCCCCCAAGCCGCAAAGGGGCCACACACAATCAAAGAGTAACTAGCTTCTCAGCTCGCCTCCGAGGCTGAGATACCACTCAAGTCTGTTGAGAATCCCCAACTCCTACCAGCAATCAGTCAGTCTCTATTCTGGCAGCATAACCATACCAATCTGAGCAAAAGTCCCCTTCTTTCCCCCTCCTCCTTTCCTTTATTCAGACTCAAACCCTAATTCCCTTTTCCCTTAGGTTTCCCCCCCTTTTTCCCTTTTGACTTTCTCATTTTTCTTTTTAGTTTATTTTGTTTATATTTCATTTTTATTTTTCTTTTTTTCAAAAACTCAAAGAGCATGTGCGCTCATTTTTAATTTCCTTTTATTTTCACAATCTTAACTTTATTTGTTTATAATTTGTTTATAATATAAATATACATATATATATTTTCATTTTTCTATTAACAAGCATGCATTCATCATTTAATTTACCATGAATATATCTGTATATTTAGGATTAATGAGAGATTAAGACGATGGCAAACCAGTATAGGGGAAAAGTAAATGTTTTACAAAAACGAAAAAGAGGATTTACGAGGAGGGATGGCGATATAGGAATGTGAACTAGACAAGTAAAAGGGAGATGGATACTGGAAGATCTAGGCGATGGAGGATAGTTTTATTAAGTAGACAAGGATAAAGAGAGGGTGATGGTCTGAGTTTTTGTTTTCTCTTTTTTTTTTTTTGAATTTACATTTGTTAAGGCCACACTAAAATTCCCCCCCCCCAGTTTCTAGAAGGTCTTAGGCTTAGGGTTTAGATTCTGAGCTAGGCGACGATTGGTTAAGGGTAATGCTTAAGTTTTTATTCAGGTGCTAAAGACTTAGGGCTAATTAGGCTGACTCCTTCAACCACCTTTATCGCGACGTGCCCTTCAGGTCGCACCACGTGCACCAAGGGTGCCACTCGCCTCTGGAATTTATTTTGGCGATGTGCCCTTTAGGATGCACCACGTGCTCCAAGGGTGCCACTCGCCAACTGAGTTTCTTTTGTGCGACATTCCCTTCAGGATGCACCACGTGCTCCAAGGGTACCACTCGCCGACTGAACTGATTGGTAGATCTCTATAACCCCTAGAGTAAACACTCCGCCAGGTGAACTCGTAGGAGACTAAGGGCTCTAAGGAATAAGGCCCCCGCAGAATCATCATGAGCGACTGTCGCAGTCGTCCCTCACGGCATCGTGGGTCCTCTCGAACTACGTAATCGTTAACCTACAGTTCGAGCCACGGTGGGAGTGCTAACAGGCGGTGGCAGGGCTGCTGTCCACCCCTCTCCCTCAACCTCTCTGCAATCGTGTACGTCCCCTTTACTCCATATGTGAGTCAAGTCGGCAAGCTATCGTCAGCCTGCATCACCAATAATCATGTCAGAAATGTCAACATCAAATCATCAAATCAAATGAAACATCATAATAAACATATCAACCCAAAAGCACACTCCCTGACTCAGTCCGGAGACCAAGGGGGTTCTATCGATGCCTCTGCATCCTCAAGGTCAAAAACCCTGCACACTCAATAAAACTGAGTCAATAGCACCCGTCTACATCAAATAGTAACACCTCATGTCATCTGTCAATCACATCATAATCAAATATAATAGGTCTAACATCAAAAAGGGTCCAGATCACTTGCAAGCAAGTGTCCTCAAATAATAAGTGTTCTCAGTGCGCCAAAGCGGGATGTTACACCATATTACCAGCGAAACTTTTAGGGGCTAAATTTTGCCCATGGGCTAATTTTCCATGATTTTTCCAAAACAAATATTCGCCACTCTAAAAATGATTCTCCCAAATTCTATAGGATAAAATTATTTTAACTTAAAAATAGCCAATATTTTATACAAACTATATAAAATCCTTATAAATTTGAATATTTACACAAAAATATTGACATTGTATAATTGGCATATTAAGGACTAGTAAGATTCGCCAAGTTTTCTACATTTTAAAATAAATTTTCATCCTTAAAATCATCTCTACATATTACCTCCCTAGGTATAATACACAAACAATTAGTTCCAACATATTCCAAAATAGAGGCATAATATGTGGTAGTTTCAAAAGAAACAAAAGACATTGTGTGGTTGAAGAAAATACTTGAATATTTGTACGAGAAAACAAGTGAATTATACCCCTCTTCTAGATGAAAATATTTTTGCAATCAAGTTGTCCAAGAATCCCATATTTGATGATCAAACTAGGCACATCAACAAAATTTATCACTTGACTCGATATCATGTAGAGGCCAATACTATTCACTTGAGACATTGTTCCACAAATGAGAAAATTGCAAACATCTTCACCAAATCCCTTGGAAGAAAAACATTCGAAAAGTTTAGAATGATGCTTGGACTCACAAAAACACCTTCAGATTAAGGGGGGGAATTTTAGACGCATAATCCTTGGGATTGTGTTACTTGTATCAATCTCATTGTAAATTTCATTACGATAAATATGAAGAATCTTAGGTGATAGGAAGAGTCACCCATTAGGGAAGGCCAATGATCATTCATTCTATATTTATTTAGCTTCATGGTAAGGTAATAAACAAGCCTGGAGGTAAAAATTATACCCATACCTTTCCTTTCATAATGGATAGATGAGGTTGTGGTGTACAATATCATTCTCTCTCCCAAGGAACTAGAAGCCATAACAATGTTTTCCAAGCACCAATGCCCATTATATCATTTCACTTATTGCTTCAACATTATTTCCAAATCAATGGTTTTCATTTTAAAATTTATTAATTGATTATATTTTTTCTCATTTAAAACCTTTATACATAATATTATTGTAAATTCATAACACTTGGCTATATTGTTACTCATTGAAAAACCCTTATATATAGTATTTTTCTAAATCACAATATTGTTTGAGAGAGGGACATTAAGCATTTATAATTATAGTAGATCACTGTTTGAGAGCTTCACATCAATCATTTATTTTATCATAGATATCTTAGGTGGTAATTTACTTTAATTATGTGATAATGTATTTATTGTAATTCTCTTTTGATTTTATAAATATTATTTGTTAATATTAACTTATCCTATTATAATATTATAATAATAATACATTTTCTTTTAAATATAACAAAATTACAATTATTATTATTTTTTGTTTCATTTCATAATAATGAAACACAATTTTATAATATCTTTCTTCCCATGTATTTTACATATATTAAATACAAAGAATTTTTTTTTGAATAACTAAATAAAATATGCCCATTAATCTCTCTGCTTTGAAATAGGACTACATAGAAAAATAATATGCAAAATTTTAAAATAAGCATCTTCCTATGTATATTGCAAATGTATATGAACAAAAATCTTTGGAACAAATAAATAAAATATTTTCAATGGGGAGAGATCATTTCCCAAATTCAATCCACACAGAGTAGGTACCATGGTATACATTTGGCATGCACTCCTATCCAACAAGTAAATTTTTTATGACGGATTCCTTTTCAAAAATACCCTTCATATGATATTTTATATTTATTTTTGTTTGTCATTATGTTGACTGAGATATTTAGGAATAAAAGAAGAGAGAATTAATTTGATTGGTATAATATGCTCTTATATTGTCACAATTTTCAAGACCCTTTCCATTCAAACAACAAAAGTATGACAATTCCCATTTCAAAAAACATCATGCAATTGAAAATTTATACCAAATATCCATGAACCTTACCTATTTCAATTTGATAATGAATTTGGGTGATTACATGAGGGAACCTAACAATATTGAAAATGACATGGATATAGGGTTTTTCTAACACACCCAAAGACCCACTATAGATGTAGTCTATGAATCTATGAAGTGGGACTTAGAATTTATAACCCCAAGACATGATCTTTTCTTCATTCTCATGCTTCATCCTGCAAGCTCTGTGATTGCATTATCATTGATCAAAATGAGAAGAGAGACTCTACTCACTCAATCATATATTAATTGGGAAGGGGTCACTCTGAAAATAATAAGTGAAGAGAAGTAATAGATATTAAACCTATTAAAATATCTCCTCTTCCTTTATACCACTTGAAAGTTGCACACCAAGAATAAGTGAAGAGTAGTGAGAGCCATTAAACCTATTAAAATATATCATCTACCTTTATGCCACTTGGAATTTTCACACCAATGTCAAAAATATAGTTTCTTTATTTAAACCTCCCAATAAATGTTGGATCGTGAGTGTTCTCATCAGTGTGAAATTGAATACAATCCACTCATTGACGTATCCATATGATCAAGGCACATGTAAGTGAATTAAATATTGAAGATCAGGTCACTCATTTGATGAACATAGGGTTAATTAGAGACATCTAAATTTCAATCATAGAATCAGGTGATGTTGGGGAAGGATCACTAATATGGGAGACATGTAAGTTCCAATTTTCATGATGGACATTATACATTAGGAATCATGGGATGGAAACTGACTTTTTTTAGCATTTAATATCCTCAAATACCCAACATGAGGTGAATTCATATGTTTGTGTGTGTTTCTGTGAAAATTTTCAACTTGTCTGATGGTTTTAAAATTAAGTGGACTTCAATATTCACATGTAGATTTTAAAATTTCCAAAACTTGACAGTTGAAAAATGAAAAAATGGATATTTACCCATCAAACTTAACCCCTAGTAGAAACTGAGCATGGTGTGGATGAAAAAATTATTTATATCCAAACACCATGGCTACACTTGTATAATTGTTGTCAACTACTAAATTTGAACACAACACATAAGTGTAAATGAAATTCCTCGTGGCACCATGTGTCAAGTGTTAAATTGGATAACTTTAAATCACACATGATGATAAGAAGGAAAAACTATAGGTAGCAGTGAATTCATTGAGAAATTTAATTTTTTCCTCTCTAATTACAACTCGTTCACTTAATGATCTTCCACTATCAATTATGATACCACTAGCACATACAACCAAAATATTTCTATTTGGAAAATGATAAATATCCAGAACAAAAAGAGAGATTAATTTGCAAGGAAGGGAATCGTTTAGATATACATTTCACACTCCATAGGTTAGCACGTAGAATATTCAAAAACATAAGGGAATGGTGATTTTTGTTATAACATAAGATTCCACACCTATGCGTTTGTTCCATGGCCCAACCATTTCATAATGCTTGCTAGAATTCCCCCCCAAAAGACCTCTCAAAAATCACTTAAAAAATATTCCCTAAGAGAATATTTGTGGGTTTTCCTAGTGCAATACGTAGACATCTGTGACTTTCCACACTGCAACCTTGTTGTAGGGATTTTGTGCCCTGCAGGAGCTGAGCTCCCTTAGGTTCTACCAGTGCTTAAGACAAGAATAGAGACATAAACTAAAGATGTTCCTAGTTCTGATTTATACATGAAAACAACCAAAGAATATGAAATCCTCCCAAAGATCAAAGCAATCATGCATGGATTGACAACGGATTTAACAATATATCATAACACATAATTATACTAATTCTCTATGATTGAATACATAAAATTTTATGAACAATTGAATAGAGAGAAACATTAGTGTGTCTTTTATTAATCAAAGAAGAAATATTAAGACTTACATATGTATACTGAAGAGATGGCCTCCTTCCAAGCTCCTTTCACAAGTCTTGCAACCAAATCACCAGATTAACCTTGCTAGTTATTTTTCTCCCTTTCCCATAGGAAGTGGATTGGTTCTTATAGGGATTTAGAGATAATTCCATATGGTTAATGGGATAAGATATTCAGGATTATATTGGAATCCTTTTGAGAGTAAACCCCAAGAAATTAGAGAGAGGTATCATCCATCGAAAACAAATCTAAAAAAGGGAGATTCTAGGCTTGGTCACAACCAAAGTACACAAACATAGTGACCTGGTCATGACTTGGATGTCAGGAAAGAGAGACTGACCCCTTTGGTTGTGGGATTGAGAAATGACAAGGGAGACTGGAGGGAGATTAGGCTATAAAATCAATGGGAAGATGATGAAAGATAAGGGAATTGGGTAGGTGACCTATAGGATATGATGTGTCAGTGATTAGTGGGTTAATAATTCTATAACATATTCACCGTAAAGTGTGAGGTCAGAGGAGGTGTCTGATGGTCAAAATAATTTACCAATAAAAGCCATAGATTTGTGGGAAAATATCTTGGAGAAGAGTATTGCTAGTCCTACAAATAAAATTCCCAAGGCGACCATTCCCATGCTCGGTAAGGTAGATGGTATCATAGTCGCCAAAAATACACTATGGATCTATGCATGACACAAGTGATGGCCAAAAATATACACTATGTATCCATCAAAAAACAAACATGACTTGATTCATGGCCACAAAGATATACATTGTGAATCCATGAAAGATGTAAGTGGAACATAGCCATGACCAAGTACAAATGTGGATCTATGTGATGTCACACAAAGTAGTAAGAGTATTGGAGTTACTTCACACACACCTAGGATTTATTTTTCCTAAGTTTTTTCCTTGTTTATTAGTCATAATTAGTCATTATCCAGTCTCCTGTATTTGAGGGGAGAATATTCCACTTGGAGAATATTCTCTTTCAGTTGACACTTCATTTTGATTAGTTGAGTTGAGTTTAGATGCTGCATTGGTTTTGTCACCATGAAACATTGGGATCATCACCAGCTAATGCACACTTACCTTGGGATCATCACTAGACTGGTGCATTACCCTTGATTTCCTGAGTTAACTCCTCACTACTCTTTGTTCATTCAATTAACTGAAGACTAGTTTACTAGTTAACTAAACTAGGTGGCAGTTCACTCCTGTAATTGCCTAAGAGACTAGACTACATGGCGGTTCACTCCTGTAACTATTGTTGTGTGTCCATATCACTCTATAACACCATTATGTCTCATTATCTACTCATGTATCCTATATCTATTGTAAATTATTCACTCTTTGAGTGGGGAATACAATTAATGACAATTATTCCATTATTTCTCTTCTTCTTCTTCTTTCTCTAATTCTCTCTGCAAATATGTGTATTATTGTTTATCTAGATCTATTTTGTGTAGGTTCAACACATTTACATGGTATCAGAGCCGACAGACTGCTAAGAAAAAGCTACACCAAATTTTTTTTTGTAGGTACAAATGATTGAAGACAACAAAAAGATGGATTATTCGCCAGAAATACTTCTCACGCCTCATAACTATTTGGAATGGAATTAAAAAATTATTCTTATGCTCAGATGCAAAGGATTGTACTAAATAACTATGGAAATGGAAGTAGAGCCTGGTTCTGTCAATGAGAAAAATGACTTTCTCAATAGACAAAATATGGCCATAAGATGTATCCTCTATTTTATTTCTCCCAAAATTCTTCATCAAATATATGATGACTCACAAGAATTCACTCAAAATTATTTATGGAGAATATTGGAGGTTTTATTTGGGAATAAGGAAGAAGGCATGCAAAATGTTGATAATATAGAGAATGTAGAAAATCCACTAGAAGATAAATCATCTCAGTTTGAAGAGCCTTTTACACAAGTATCTAAAAAAATTTGTATTCCATTAATTGAAGATTATGTCTACTCCATTTCATATTTGTTTTCTAAAATTTATGTGGAAGATATATGGCATGCATCTCAGGAGTCACATGCAGATACCTTTCCATGCATAATGCATGCATCTTAGGAGACAAAAAGGGAGCCGCACACATCAAAATCAACTCTGATATTTTTCGAGAAACATTTGCAGAAAAAAAATGTATATTTAAATTCCTCTCGGTAAAATATCCAATTTCAAAAAAAAATCGTCCGAACTAGAGTCCGGGAAGTGAAGTTATGATCATTTTAAAATGAACAAAAATTTAGCGTTTTTCCAGAAATGGCCACACGGTTTTCAAAATTTCATCCAAACTTTATTTGGATATTTTTCATTACAAGAAGATAAAGTGGATATGTGTGGAAATTTCAATGGCATTGGCATGTTTTTTAGACAGAGGCAGAGTAGCCTAGCAATAATGGCAGTGTTTGTCATTGATGGCGAATCTCAGCACGATTAGTAGTGTAGTGATAATGGCAAGATCAACAATGTAAGCTCAGAAGGAGGAAAACAGTCAAAGAATGACAAATGTTTCATTTTGGAGTTTTGTAGATCGAGAAATACAAAGGAAAGAGGTTTGAACTCGCGATATGTGAAATCGTGATAACAATCCTGACTATTGGAGTCATAGGACATGTGGCATGCGATTGGAATTTCGCTGACTTGCACATTGGAGGAGTCAATGGATCATGGTGTGGGAACTCGCAATATGCAAGATCATGAAAAGATATGGACCATTGAATCATCGAGATTGTTGATCATTGATCAGGCTCGATGAAGTTCATAAGTTAGTGAAATACAAAGCACCTTTTGGTGCAGCCTGTGGTCACCGCCAGTGGTCACATGAGGGGAAGAAGCTAGCAGTGCTAATCTCCATCTCAGAGTCTCAGCAATCGCAACTTGGAGTATCGATATCCTTCATCACAGGAATCGTGATATGCGAGATCACGATGAGATATAGACTATTGGATCATTGGAGATCTTGACCGTTGATTAGGCTCGATGAAGTTCATATGTTCATAAAATACGAAACACCTTTTGGCACAGCCTGTGGTCACCACCAGTGGTCATGTGAGGGGAAGAAATTAGTGGTGCTAATCTCCATCTCGGAGTCTCGATGATCATGAATTGGAGTGTCGAGACCCTTCATCACAGGAATGTCGAAATGCAAAATCAAGAAATTCAAATTCTGTTTAGAGTTTGGTCACAGCTAGTGGGCATATGAGATAAATGTGAAATCCTGTGGATTTAATCCAATGGTGTTGGTTAATTGGAAAATTGATCGAAGTGTTATTGTTTCACGTCACAGGTAATCAATCAGTTACGATTCATTTAGCATAACTGAATCATGGTTCTTGGATGGTTGGTGATTCAGTTGTTGAGGCATTTTTTCCCAAGAAGATTCGAGGTGTAACTGAAGAGGAAGTGAATAAAAGAAACACGTTGTGACTGTGCACATGCAGTGGTGAGGAGTGAAAAATGAATTGAAATATAGAAAGGTAAAATTATAGTATGCGCAGTGTAAAGAAAACTCGGAGATGAGGAACAAAAGTGGAACATAACAGAATAGGTTAAGTGAGCAGAATGTGCACATATCAAAGATGCATATCTGTGAGAAGAAGATAAATTTGAGGTGTGCATGCTAAAATAGAGGAGAAGATTAGAAAGTTGAAGAGGATGAAAGCAGTAAGACACTGATGCAGGCAAAGTAGAGCGGCATATAAGAACAATGATAAGCCTGGTAAGAAAATGAAAACTATTGAATCACAGAAAGAAAAGTTTTATATTTCAGGGTGGTTGGGAGGTGCTAGGGAGGATTGTTGTCCTTAGAGGTTCAACTGGGTGCTTGAACATAGGGAGTTGTAGCTTTCACCTGGTTGCATCCAAACAAACTAGGGTGGCAGGGTGGTGCAAGGGAGAACATTGGTTCTCTAATATATAGGTCGGTGCCTGTGTAACTGGAAGTTGGTGCTGGAACTCTTAGGAAGTTGGTGCTTCCATCCAGTTGGTGTTGGAACTCTTAGGGAGTTGGTGCTTCCTTCTAGTCGATGATAGAGAAACCAGAGAGTTGATGCTCTCAACAAGTTTGATCTTGTAAAACAGAGGTAGTAGCCTCAATTTTATTTGGTGCTCAAACATAGATGATGTACATAAATTAAAAGACTGCCTATCATTTCGAAGAATAAGAAGTTTTCTCCGTTTATGGGTTTCCTCGTGAAAAATCTGTCTCTATGTATATATTATGTGTGATTGATGCTCATTGTTTATGTTATTCATATGATGTATAATATTTATGGTCACTTGATGAAAGATTAAAAATAACTTTAATAGACTTAAAATTGTTTAAGCACAGTAACAATTGAGTCACCCCGCCCCCCCTCTCAGTTGTCTTAGTAATTTCAACAATTGGTATCAGAGCAGGTTCCTTTTATTTAAAGGTAGATATGTAAGCTTAAACATGACAAGTAATGAAGGGACTTCAACCAGTAAGCCTCCTCTGTTTGATGTAACAAATTTTTCCTTTTGGAATATTAGAATGAGAACATACCTAATGGCCTTAGGTGTTGATGTTTGGGATGTAGTAGAGACTGGATACATAAAGCCTGTTGTGCTAGATTCCAAGGATGATAAGTTAGAATTTAGCTTTAATGCTAAGGGAATGAATGCTATCTTGAATGGACTTGCAGAAGCCGATTTTGTAAAGGTGATGCATCTTCAAATTGCCAAAGAAATGTGGGATAAACTTATTAGCAACTATAAAGGAAATGAGAAAGTAAAAGATGCCAAACTTCAAACATTTAGGTTGAATTTTGAACAACTAAAGATGAATGAAGATGAAATAGTTAGCAAGTATTTTTTAAGAGTTGAAGAACTTGTGAATGCCATGAAGGGTCTTGGTGAGAAGTTTGAAGAATCAATTTTAGTTCAGAAGATTTTAAGATCTTTGCTTGATAAATTTAATCCAAAAGTCTCTACAATAGAAGAACTAAATGATCTTAAAACTTTGTCCATTGATCAACTCCTAGGAAATTTAACTGCATATGAAATGAGAATCAACAAAGATAAATCCATTGCTAGAGAGGCATCTTTTAAAGAAGACAAGAATACTTATTCAGATTTAGATGATATTGAGGCAAAATTTGTGAGAAGGTTAAAGAAAGGATAAAGGGTCAGGAAAATATCAAGGCAAGGTTCCCTTCAAATGTTTTAATTGTGGTAAGATAGGTCATTTTGCATATAAGTGTCCCCATCAGAAAAAGGACCAGAAATCTAATGATGAAAAGAAGTACAAATTCAAGAAATATAGTAAAAAAAAAAAAATTGTGTGCAAATAATGACAATTCCTCAGAAGACATAGATTGTGATTCATCATGTGAAGACCAAGTGAATGATTTTATGCTTATGGATATGGGAGATCTTGATGATGAACACACAGGAGGTGAAATGGATCATGAAGAAGCTATGGTGGATATGGAAGGTGAATTAATCAATGCTTTGGAAGAAATTGACAGACTCAGATGTAAGAAGAGAAAACAAAAACAATTGTTGATGCAGTTTAAAGTGAATGGTAAAAAAATTGATGAAAAATTTTCTCTACTAAAAGTGGAGTTAGAAGAGGCAAAGAAAATAGAAGACATACTAAAACAATAGTTGTCAGAGAAGAAAGTGAGGTGTGAAGCCTTAGAAGAAGAGATAGTAAAAACCAGAAAGGAAATGGAGAAGTTTAATGGATTGTATCACCAAAATCTCCCAAGTATTAAAGCCTCAGAAGGATTAATCTCCATTTTAAATCAGAAAAGAAACTCAAAGTTGAAAGTTGTCTTGGGGTATGAAGAAGGATAAAGTAGTGATCATACAAGTAATACAAAACCTATCGAGTTTGTCAAATCCTCAAACATTGACAACAATCACTCTGCAGAAACAAAGAAAGAAAATCAGCCACCAAGAAGGAATGAAAGAAAAAGTGCTAGAACCGAATCTGTAGATCAGAGAGATTATCGGCGTGAAAGAAATCGACCTCCTCGAAGAAGACAGACTTTTTCAAGGTACAAAGGTTTTTTCTATGGTTATTTTTTTCTCTGTTCTAATTTTGGTCACAAAGCTATAAACTATTCTTTAAGATTTAGATATGAACAACCAAGATATTCAATGAATAGCCATCGTCCACAACAAAGATCGAGACAACCAAACAACAAACAACCTTGGACTATAAATCATGCGATAGCTGGAAAAAGGACGCAGGTTAAGCATAACAATAGTTATGAGCATAACAATCGCTATGATCTTCTATTTAGTGAACCAGAATGTTACATCTGTCATAACTATGGACATAAAGCTGTAGATTTTTGCTTAAGGAATTACAATCCAGATTTGATCCCCACTGCTGAAAATGTCAAGGTTTGGAAGAAGAAAGAAGATGACAAGTGTGGACTAGTGTTATCATCCCAAAGACAAAATAATCCTTGGGATATTCTAAAGACTATAGAATAAAATTTGTGAATTCAAAACAGCTAGTTGCAAAAGGGATAAGAACAGAAAACAATGTCTATGTGTTAAAAGAAGAAAAAGAAGAATTCCACTTAAGAAAGTATGATGAAAGTTGGTTGTGGCATAGGAGACTTGGACACCTAAATTTTGATCATATAATCAATCTTAGAAACAATGGGGCAGTAAAAGATATTTTGAATATATCAAAGCCATACGACTTTGTTTGTAAACCCTGCCAGATAGGAAATCTTACTCACACTCAGTTCAAATCTAAAAACTTTCCTTCAACAGAAAAACCTCTTCAGTTAGTACATATGGATTTATGTGGACCATCAAGGAAAGAAGGTACAGGAAAATAAAATTATTTTATGTTGATTATTGGTGATTATTCTAGAGTAACATGGGTTTCCTTTTTGAAGGAAAAATCTAAAGCATTTGAAAAATTCAAAGTGTTTAAGGCTCCGAATGAGAATCAAACAGGAAAAAGATTAAAGGCAGTAAGGTCTAATAGAGGAGGAGAGTTTAGTTCATGGAACTTCAAAGTGTTCTATGATAAACATGGGATCAAAAGAGAGTACACAATTCCAAGGACTCCACGACAAAATGGAGTTGTTGAGAGGCAGAATAGATCAGTACAACAAATGGCAAGATCAATGATGAATGAAATGAACCTACCTCAGACATATTGGGAAGAAGAAATCCATACAGCCATTCATATCCTTAACAAAGATCATCTCAGGCCACACATTGACAAGACTCCTTATGAACTAATACCTTCTTCAATCAAGCATTTTAAAGTCTTTGGGAGTAAATGTTATATCAAGAACAATGATGAAAATATTGGCAAATATGATAACAGGGCTAATGAAGGTATCTTCTTGGGTTATGCTACAAATAGTAAAGGGTGCAGATGTTACAATAAGATACTACATAAACTGGTTGATTATATAGACATAAAAGTTGATGAAGAAATCCCGATCAGAAATGTAAGCAGTGTTAAACCAAGCACAAAAGATATAGTTGAAGATGAAGATGAACAGGTCCAAGGATCAAAAAGGGAAGAATCTGAATCAGATGAAGATACAAATACTCAAGATGACACAAATCACCAGAAAGAAGAAAAATCACCTCTCAGAATTGTTAGAAAGAATCATCTTGAAAATCACATAATTGGAGATATAAATAGAGTTTAGATAAGAAGGAAATTGATTAAAGACTTAGAACAATCTCATGTTGCTTTGTTTTTATCTATGACTGATCCTAAATTTTTTTATGAAGCCAACTAGCATGATGATTGGATTAGAGCTATGAATGAAGAGCTTGATCAGATTGAGAAGAACAATACTTGGGAGCTTGTCCCTAGACCTGAAGATAAGAATGTAATAGGTTCCAAATGGGTGTTCAAAAATAAAATGAATGAAAAAGGACAAGTTGTTAGAAATAAAACCATATTGGTCTGTAAAGGGTATGCACAAGTTGAAGGCTAGGACATTGATGAAAATTTTTCACTAGTGGCAAGATTGGAATCCATTAGAATGTTCCTTGCATATTCATGCCATAAGAACTTTAAAGTGTATCAGATAGATGTTAAGTCAACTTTTCTTAATGGAGATCTAGAGGAAGAAGTATATATGGAGCAACTTGAAGGATTTTCATTGACAGATAATCCTAATTATGTTTGCAAGATGAAGAAGGCCTTATATGGACTGAAACAAGCACCACGAGCTTGGTATTATAGACTTGACAAATTTTTACAAGACAAAGGGTTCAAGAAAGGTATTGTTGACAACAATCTCTACATTAAGTCTGAAGGTGATATTTTACTAGCTGTTTTGGTTTATGTAGATGATATTATTTTTGGTTGTACTAATGAATCATCTATTCAACGGTTTGCTAACTCTATGCAAACAGAGTTTGAGATGTCCATGATAGGAGAACTATCATATTTTCTTGGTTTAAAAGTAAATCAGAGTTTTGCAGGAATTTTTATCTCTCAAGAAAAATATTTGAAAGAGATGTTGAAGAAATTTTAGATGGAGGATTCCTCTCATGTTAGTACACCTATGGTGGTTGGTTGCAAGCTCAGTAAAGATGATATGTTGCCCGATTTTGATCAAAGGACATACCGATCAATGATAGGCAGTCTCCTGTACATCACAACATCCTATCTTGATATAATGCAAGCTGTTGGAATGGTAGGTCGTTATCAGTCAACTCCTAAACAAAGTCACTTGGTAGTTGTCACAAGGATATTCAAATACTTGAAGGGATCAATGAATTATGGTCTGTGGTATCCCAGAAATCAGAATTTTCAATTAACTTCTTATTCAGATGCAAATTGGGAAAATTGTGTGGATGAGAGAAATAGCACCAGTGGAGGTGCCTTCTTCCTAGGTGACTCGTTGGTAGCATGGGTTAGTAAGAAGCGGGGATCTATTTCCTTATCAACTACAAAAGTAGAGTACATTGATGCTGCTACTTGTTGCACTCAGATTTTGTGGATGATTCAAAATCTTGTAGATTTGAAGGTAAACTATACTGTTCCGATTACAATTCACTGTGATAACACCAGTGCCATTAGTGTCTCCAAGAATCATGTTCTTCACTCCAATACTAAGCATATCCAAATAAAATACCATTTTCTCATAGAACAAGTTCAAAACAAAGTTGTTCAGCTGAATTATATTCCTTCCACAGAACAGATAGTTGATATCTTTACTAAACCGTTAGCAGTGACCCCTTTTGGATATCTTCATCAAAAGTTGGGGGTTATAACTTCTTTCGTCTAATATGTTCACCTGGTCAGGGGGAGTACTTATTGAATATCTATTGTATTTCTAAGTTTCTCATAGTTGACAGGGGGAGTATGTAATGCAACAACTAAGGGGGAGCGTGTTTCTTCTTTGACATTGATTTCAAAGGGGGAGAAAGTGTGGTAATTTCAAGGATGCTACAGTGGTATAGTTGCATGTTTTTCAAGAGGGTTTCCATCAATGCCAAAGGGGGATATTGTTGGCATGTTTTCTAGATAGAGGCAGAGTAGTGTAACGATAATGGCAGTGTTTTTCATTGATGGAGAACCTCAGAATGATCAATAGCGTAGCGATAATGGCAAGATCAGCAGTGTAAGATCAAAAGGAGGAAAACAGTCAAAGCACGATAAAGGTTTTGTTTTGGAGTTTCACAGATAAGGAAATCCAAAGGAAAGAGGTTCAAACTCACGATATGCCAAATCGCAATAACAATCATGACAGTTGGAGTCATAGAACATGTGGAAAGCAATTGGAATTTCGCTGACTTTCACATTGGAGGAGTCAACGGAGAATGGTGTGGGAACTCACGATATGCGAGATCATGAAAATATATGGACCGTCGAATCATCGAGATCATGGACCATTGATCAGGCTCAATGAAGTTCATAAGTTCACGAAATACGAAGCACCTTTTGGTGAAGCCTGTGGTCACAGCCGGTGGTCACGTGAGGGGAAGAAGCTAGCGGTGCTAAGCTCCATCTCAGAGTCTCGACGATCACAACTTGGAGTATCGAGATCCTTCATCACAAGAATCATGATATGCAAGATCACAATGAGATATAGACTGTCAGATCATTGGAGATCTCGACCGTTGATCAGGCTCGATGAAGTTCATAATTTCACGAAATACGAAATGCCTTTTGGCGCAGCCTATGGTCACCATTGGTGGTCACGTGAGGGGAAGAAACTAGCAGTTCTAAGTTGCATATTGGAGTCTCGATGATCATGAATTGGAGTGTAGAGATCCTTCATCACAAGAATGCCAAAATGCGAAATCAAAAAATTCAAATTTTGTTTAATGCTCGGTCACAGCTAGTGGGCATATGAGATAAACATGAAATCCTGTGGATTTAATCCAACGGTGCTGGTTAATTGGAAACTTGATCGAAGGGTTACTGTTTCACCTCACAGGTAATCAATCAATTATGATTCAATTAGAAGAATCAAATCATGGTTCTTGGACGGTTGGCAATTCAGTTCCTGAGGTGTTTTTTCCCAAGAAGATTTGAGGTGTAACTGAAGAGGAAGTGAATAAAAGAAACACGTTGTGACTCTACATGTGCAGTGGTGAGTAGTGAAAAATGAATTGCACTGTATAAAGGTAAAATTACAATATGTGCAGTGTAAAGAAAACTCAGAGATGAGGAACAAAAGTGGAACATAATAGAATAGGTTAAGAGAGCATAACATGCACATATCAAAGATGCATACCTATGAGAAGAAGATAAATCCGAGGTGTGCATGTTGAAATGGAGGAGAAGATCATAAAGCTGAAGAGGATGGAAGAAGGAAGACACTGATGCAAGGAGAGTAGAGCATCATAATAGAATAGTGATAAGACTAGTAAGAAAATGAAAACTATTGAATCACTATAATAAATTCATAGAAACCAAAGTTTTATATTTCAGGGTGGTCAGGAGGTGCTAGGGAGGATTGTTGTCCTCAGAGGTTCAAGTGGGTGCTTGAACACAAGGAGTTGTAGCTTCCATCTGGTTGCATCCAGAGAAACCAGGGTGGTAGGGTGGTGCAAGGGAGAACATTGGTTCTCTGATATACAGGTCAGTGCCTGTGTAACTGGAAGTTGGTGCTGGAACTCTTAGGAAGTTGATGCTTCCATCCAGTTGGTGTTGGAACTCTTAGGGAGTTGGTGCTTCCTTCTAGTTGGTGGTAGAGAAACCAGAGAGTTTATGTTCTCAACAAGTTGGAGCTTGTAAAACAGAGGTAGTAGCCTCACTTTGAGTTGGTGCTCAAACATAGATGATGTACAGAACATAAAAGACAACCTATCATTTTGAAGAAGAAGAGGTTTTCTCCCTTTATGAGTTTCCTCGTGAAAAAATTGTCTCTATGTATATCTTATGTGTGATTGATGCTCATTGTTTATGTTGTTCATATGATGTATAATATTGATGGTCACTTGATGAAAGATTAAAAATATCTTTAATAGACTTAAAATTGTTTAAGCATAGTAACAACTGATTCACCCCCCCCCCCCTCTCAGTTGTCTTAGTAATTTCAATAAATGGTGCATATACTTCACCAGATCCGTGCAAACATCTACATCTTCAACAAAATATTTAACGAGAACAAAATTGCACAACTGC
>ML780724.1:1222101-1238037 GCA_009831015.1 Picea engelmannii
CCATGAGGTTTTCCCTCTTTCCTCATTTAGTTCAGTGCATATTTTGTATTTGGGTACCTAACATGACCTTGTTTCTGGGACCCATTCTTTATTTTCACCATAGTGATGTTCAGGGGGGGTGTTGGAGTTACTTCACACACACCTAGGATTTATTTTTCCTAAGGATTGTCCTTGTTTATTAGTCATAATTAGTCATTATCCAGACTCTTATATTTTAGGGGAGAATATTCCACCTTGAGAATATTCTCTTTCAGTTGACACTTCAGTTTGACTAGTTGAGTTGAGTTTAGATGCTGCATTGGTTTTGTCACCATGAAACATTGGGATCATCAGCAGCTAATGTGCACTTTCCTTGGGATCATCACTAGACTGGTGCATTACCCTTGATTTACTGATTTAACTCCTCACTACTCTTTGTTCAATCAGTTAATTGAAGACTAGTTAACTAGTTAACTAAACTAGGTGGCAGTTCACTCCCGTAATTGCCTAAGAGACTAGACTAGGTGGTAGTTCACTCTTGTAGCTATTGGTGTGTGTCTAGATCACTCTAGAACACCACTATGGCTCATTAGTTACTCATGTATCCTATATCTATTGTAAATTATTCACTCTTTGAGTGTGGAATACAGTTAATGAAAATTATTCCATTCTTTCTCTAATTCTCTCTGCAAATGTGTGCATTATTGTTTAGATAGATCTATTCTATGCAAGTTCAACACATTTACAAAGAGGGCTCAATATCTGAGAAATCAAAGAAGTGTTCATGAATATTCTCCATCACAGCTTGGGAAATAATCTGATCTAACAGGAGGGGATCTGTCCCAAGATATTTGTCCGTAATCCAAAGGGTATGAATCTACAACATGTGAATAAAGGAGTTGATGTAAATAATGGCATAAACCGTCTGATTACCAACCATTAGTGTATATCGTTAACAGGAATGATGGAATCCACCGATTATGGTGATGTAACCCAAGATACCAAGTACAATATACGAAGTGTGAATAAAGGAGTTGACGTTGAAAACTCATATATTCATTTGACATGGGTCAATGATGAAAAAAACATTTTCAAAATGAAAGGATACCTTTCACTGGTGTCTACAAGTACTAGGGTATTGAAGGGTTTCTAGATTTCAATTCTGGATGGTTTGTTGAAGTCGACAAGATGAAATCTGTCGAAGGAGGGCCTTGATGTATCCCCAATCTATCGATGTGAAACAGGAAAATATGGATGGGAATAGTGGAGCATGACTAACACATGGATGGAAGAAATAAACAAGCATAATGATAGGGCAGGTGACTAGTGAATGTAGGACTTCCCTTGAACAAGTATGCATGAAAAATGGCTTCAATTGGAATCATTAACTCGGGTGAAGACCATAATAATTGTTCATGGACTGGTGAGGGGAACGTGATACAATGATGGGAATGGTGATCAAATGAGAAAAAATGGATAGTCTGAGTGTTGTATGAGGTGATAAAACATGTGTGGTTTTCAAAGGAGACACAAAGTAAGGACAAATGCCAATTATGAAGATAAGGAGATGAAAAAAACCTCTAAAAATTCCCCACCATGATCGGTGAGTATCTCCTAGTTTTATGAGCTGGAGGAGGATAATACATGCTCCTTATATCTCATCTGACAATGAGTCCCTCAACATATTATTAACAAACCTGAGGAAGGAGGGGTTCGGTCCCGTGATTGGGTCCTTCAATGTGAATTTTAATGAGTCCAAAGAAGGAAACATCAATGGTCTTTTCTTATTTAAAGAGTTTGAAAAGGTCATAAAGAAAAATCTATATACTTACCTGTGTATTTTTCTCAAGACCAGGTAGGTTTTTGCTCGCCGGTATTTTCAATTTTAGGGAGTCTGGAAAACATAAAGAAGACTCCACAGGGTACTTTTATCATAAATTTTAGTCTCCTGGGCCCGAAAAACTTTAAAACAATGCGAAGGAGAACTCTCCTAACCACAAGTGATATGGTTTTCCTTTTTATTAATTAGTCTAATGATGCCAAAAAAGGTGTAAACTATCACTCGAAATATTCCCTTTATAACCTTTTAATGAGTGTGAAAGGAAACAAGCTCAATCGGTAATCTTTTCATATTTAGAGAGTCTGAAAAGAGATTAAAGGACACTCCAAAGAGTTCCTTTTTTTATAGCTTTTACAAGTCCTAAAAAGAGATAAAAGTATACTTGATAGCCTATTCTCATGTATTTGCGAGAACGAGAAAGAAAAATACTAAGTTTGGTAACATATTCTCATGTATTTATGAGCACGAGAAAGATAAAAGACTAACTTGGTAACCTAATCTCATGTATTTACGAGCACAAGAAAGAACAAAGACTAAGCTCAAGATTGGTTGCATTTTTACACAAGCTTGAAACAAAGTAAAACTATGCTTCGATAGGTTTCAATTTTTCATGAGTTTGAAAATAGGAAAACTATTCTTGGAACTCGTTTCATTTTTTCACGAGCTTGAAACTGAAAACTAAATGTGCTCGACACTTCCCAATGTAATGTCCAAAGGTGGGTGGTTGGTACTTTTTCCCCAGCTTGAGAATCTAGCATCTTAACTCTAGTATGATAACGAGAGGTTGGATACATTCCCCCAAGCTTCATTTCATCCACTGACTCTTCTCCCATAGAAAATTTATATACCTAATAGAATTTTGGTTACTATTAGGAAAAAATGTTCATCGAGGTGGATGGAATGAAGGTTCAGGTATGATATCTAAAGAAAATACTCGACTCAAGGGTAGTGGGAGTTTTTTCATTTTTTAACGCACTTGACACAGGAAAAGAACTATGCTCAAAAGGGTCTATTTTATTTTTTAACTAGCTTGACAGAATAAAAGAACTATGCTCAGTGATTGGTTTCATTTTTTAATGAACTTGAAATCTAAAATAAACTATTCTCTTTGTTGGGTTGGATCTCCATACCTCTATTTCATTTTTTAACGAGCTTGACAGAGAAATGGGAACCATGCTCATTGTTGTCATATTGATCATGGATTCCAAGAGGATAATACTCTAGAAAGAATACATGTCAAGGGACAAACCTCGATCATGTCTTCCAAGAGATATTTGTGAGATGGAAGAACAACACTCTAGAAGGAATACATGTCAAGGGGCGCAATAGGGGTAGGGAAATTAGGCTCTAAAATCCCTATAGAAGATATCACCATGTCAACTACTAGATCTAAGTGAGAAGAAGAGAGAGATTCCTTCTCATGTGAGGTTGAATTCATGGGACAGGGTGCCACATAATTGAGTTGTGTGTAGGTGGATGATGCTGACATATAACGACCATTCATGGAATATGGATGGTTGACCATCACATGATGGCTAATGAATGAAAGTTGGTCTATGGTCACAATGCTTCCATTATGAGGGAAACACATCACTCGAAAGAGTGTGGACACAAGATCCTGCATAGCATAAACATAGTCTTGCCTGAGGAGCAAATTAAAGTCCAAGGGGTAGTGGACTACCATAACATCAATGTAGACCATTCCCCCCCCCAAAGTAACAACAAACTGAGGAAGGATCCCTAAAGGTTGACTAACCCTTCTTTTAAAATCCAACATATTTTGAGTCATTGATTCAAGATGAGGTGAACTAAGATATTTACAAGCATTCAAGGATAGGATTCTAAAAAAATACCCCTCGTCTATTATAGTGTTAGGAATATTCCTACCACAAAATTCAACAGGAATTTGGAAAGGAATGTAAGAAGGGAGATGAGGTTCTCTTAGAGAATTCAATCAATGTTAATCACATTTCTTGGAGGGGGTGTCCTTGGAACGGGTGGAATGCCCCTTTGTCCAAAGGAAATCGTAGTGACAAGAAATACCTGAGCGACATCCTCACTCTTCAAAGGAGGAGGGGATCGATGGATGGGGATATATAATTGACCACTTGATGGACCAGATCAACAATGGAGGTACTTGGATCAATCACTATGGTTTCACTCTTCGATGGAAGAGTGGGATCAACCAATGTTGGAATCATAATGACCACTTTATCAACTAGGTCAATGAAGGATGAAACCAAATTGAGTACTTGATCAATCAGACTAACCAAGGAGGGAACCACATTGACCAGTTCATCAACTAATGGCTGGTTGGGAGAGATTTTGTGGTAACTCGTTGGAATTTGTTGTTGAACATCAAAAATATTTTTCAACAGATATGAATCTTCATCGATGCAGGGACAAAGGTAGGTAAGGTGCATCTCCTTACATAACAAGCAAGGAAATTTGACTTTACCCTTCTTATTTCCAACTTGATTAATAGTTGATGGGTTGTCACCAACATGAGCTATAGAGACTGATGATGTGGATTGAAAAGAAACCTGAGACCACACTTCTACGACCTTGGGAATACCAGGGAAATCCTTGAGAAGGTGATTACCCTTGCAAATCTTGCAAGGGAATTTGGGCTTGCGATTTTTCGTGTTATACTTGATGACACCATCAACACTCCCATCATGATACCCAGAGGATGGTTGATTTCTCTCAACATGTCTTGTAGTGGTTGGAATATTTTCATCTTTCTTAGTTTTCTTCTTCTTACTCTTTTGTTTCTTCGTCTTCTTATCCACCCAGTTACTAGCTGTAAATATTTCACTAGGCGAAGAGGAAGAATGGGAAGAAGAACCTAAGGGAGAAGAAGGCATAGGATTAACATGAGGTTGAGGATATAGGGGTGGAGTGTTTACAAATGGAGCACTAAGAGAATTGACATTCACTGAAGTGGAAAACAACCAAACTGGTAATCCAATCATGAGACCAAGAACAATCAAAGTGGTGATGTAAGGTGGACCAGTGTAACATCTCGCTCTGGTACACTGAGTGAACTTATTATTTGAGGACACTTTCTTGCAAGTGATCCAGATTATTATGCTATTAAAACTTTTGATTTTGATTATGAGGCATTATGGGTTGATGACATGTTGTTTTACTGCATTGACATAGACAGGTGCTATTGACTTGGTTTATTAAGTGTGCAGGATTTGGACCTCAAGGATGCAGAGGCATCTATGGAACCCCTTGGACTCAGCATTGAGTCAAGGAGTGTACCATTGGGGTTTGACTATTTTACTGTCATATTAGTGCATCTGATTAGATGACATGATATGGACATATTCTGACATGATTTTTTTATGATGCGGGCTGACGATAGCTTGTTGACCAGACTCACATATGGAGTAAAGGGTTCACACATGACTACCAGAGATGTTGAGGGAGAGGGGTGGACAACAGACCTGCCACAGCCTACTAGCACTCCCACCGTGGCTCGAACTGTAGGTTAACATTTACCTAGTTCGAGAGGACCCACGATGTCGTGAGGGCAAACTGCGACAGTCGCTCACGGTGATTCTAAGGGGCACGCAATAAGGTGGGGAACTTATTCCTTAGAGGCCCTTAGTCTCCCACAAGTTCACCTGGTGAAGTATTGACTCCAGGGGTTTTTGATGTCTACCAAGTCAGTCAAGAGGCGAGTGGCACCCTTGGAGCATGTAGTGAGTCCTGAAGGGCACGTTGTGCAAGGGAATTGATGAGGCGAGTGGCACTCTTGGAGCACCTAGTGCGTCCTGAAGGGCACGTCACGTTGTTGATGATAGAGGAATGAACCTAGATGGCCTTAGGATGAATAACGTGTTAAGTATTTTTAAAAACAATTTCCCTAATTAAATGTTGCCCAATACAAAATTTAAGGTCTAAGTCTAAATTACACTAGTGGTAAAATTTTGTCTATCTATAAAAAAAATAATAATTATGATCTTCGTTAAATCTTGTAACACGAAGGGAGTAATAAATTTAATTTATTCATAAAAAAAAACTCTATTGAATTAAAATTTAAAAAGGGAATTAACGATTATATTATTTTTGATAATTTAAATTTGTTTTAATTAAAAGATAAAAGGGAAAAAGGGTTAAATTCCACACCTGCCTTTTTGATTTCTAAGTAAAAAGCAAAAAGAGGGAAAATCTAAAATATTAGGAAACTAGGAAAAGAGGTAAACATAAAAAGGGAGAAAGGGGAACATAAGGGAAAAAGCGGAAGGTCAAACTTAGTAAGGAATATACCATTTAAGAGCTTTCTAATTTAAACTGAATTAGCAATTTAATAATAGGGAAAGCCATTAAAACCTGTAAGAGAATTTGAGGACACCTAGGAGTGATTCTAGGAGTAACTCTAGGTGGTGAGGGAAATAAAGATAATTAATTAATTAAAGATATTAATTTATGGAGGAACGTAGGGAATGGGGGACACTTGTACAGAGAAGAATTTATAGGAATTTATTTTTAAAAATTTAATTAAATGAGATTTTAGGAAAGAAAGGAAGTTCAAAACTCTATATAATGAAGGAAGGAGAAGGATGAAGGAGATCTTATGTTTGCATAACGTTACGCTGCATAATTATCTACTTGACCGATTTAACTTGTGGGAGTTGGGATACCCAGCTCGGTGAGGAGTGGTAGCTCGGTCTTGCGAGGCGAGCTGGGAGCTAGTCGAAACCTATGGATAGTGAATGTGTGGCCCCTTTGTGGCTTGAGGGGCTAAGGGGGAATAAGAGTACCCCTAACATTGGCTAGGAGGTATAGGTGAAGTCTCAATGGTCAACGAGCGGGAGTTGCACAGAGTGTGCAGGACGTCATTCAGAGCGGGTGATTAGGCAACGGTACGCTTTCTTCATTTTTGTATTGGTAGAATGTATTAGGACTTATGCTTGGATCTTCTTATTTAATGGAAAAGTAAAATGATTTTTTTTAATTGATGACTGAAACTTTCCTTAGCCTAGCTCGATGGTTGTTGACTCCCATAGCCTTTGTTTTCCACATGTTTTGACCACCTAGCTGTGTTGATTGTGACCTTTTTGGTTGTTTATCCTTCGTCCATAGCTCACTAGTCCTTGCCTGAGCAGTCATCCAGGAGTGTTGTTATCACTAAAATTTTGTCCACAAATGGTTACAAGAATTCAGCATCGTCAAACAGTTATGAAGACATCCATGGACCTGAATTAACACAAAAACATTCATAAAGGGTCAAAAACTATACAAATAGTGAAAAAATTGAAGGGTGCTATGAAGACACTGGGCACACGCGCACATGCATGAAAAAGAAACGCAAGATTTGCGCACATGCGCACGATGCACGACTTTTGTCTCAAAAAGCCATGCACTTGAGAAATGATGCATTTATGAGAGTGGTCAGCCTCCCACCCACTTATGGTTCAGCTTCCAACTTGATTTGACACTCAAATCTGGACTGGATTCGACTGGATGGCTGGTCAAAGACCTAGAAATGCCCTAACTAGCCTCTTTACACACTACAAACTAGTTGAACAATAACCCAAAGGAATGTTATAAAAAGGCCATGGATACACTTCATTTTTCAAGGAATTTCATAGCAAAGTTATTCTACCATTATTCTCTTGAGGACTCTTCTATCCTTTCCTAGAGTATACTTTCATCATTGCTTTGGGAAATCCATCTCACCCCTTGAGTGGATTAGCAAAGAATTATTTCACCATTTTCATTTTCTTTTTCAGAGTTGTAAGAAGAGCTTATTTGTGGGGGGTCCAAGAGCCATCCCTTGGAGGAATAAGGGACTCACAGTCCCCTTGCTTCTCGGTGTTTTCTTTCACTAATATCAGCCTTATCATTGGTGACATGGGTCTCATTATTTCTTTTGGTCCTTATGTCCCTATGTTTATAAATTTATTTGTTGTTTTATTTCTTAGTTTAATTCTTAGTTGTTGTTTTATATTTCTTTTTCTAACCCTTTTCCTTCCAGTTGTCCTGCTCAGCAAACCCAATTGAGCTTGCAAGCACCTCTATTTTGCTCACTAAGGTGAATAAAGAGGTGCAACAGATTGGCGAATCCACTGGGGAAAGGTATCAATTTTCTACCCCATTTGGGTTTTTCTATCTCTTCTTTTGGTTTATTTAACTTGCAGGTGCACTAACCGACCTGAGCTGACCTGCCAATCATCCAATTCCAAGTTGAATTGGGAGAATTCCATTTGGAATTTTCATTCTTGATTGTGTGTCACCTGTGCACGGGCTTTTAGGCCCATGGATGTGCATCGTGTGCACATACACTCAAGTCATGGTTTTGTTCTGTGCACGTGTGCTTTTTAATTCTTTTATGTCTACACACATGCACTCTGTGTGCCTCTGTCTCCACTAAGATCTGCGCATCTATGCAAAAATTCACATTGTAAAGTTGTTGAGATGTGGGGAAGGCCATTATTCTTCTTAAAAATGATTTCAATCATGTTTTAAAGCTGCACCACACTTAGTCCCCTGATCATATAAAGGGGTTGTTCAAAACACATAGGCACGTAGGGGGTTAAGATCAATTTCCTCTTTTGCTTTCATTTTCGCCACAGGGATGGCCTTTTTTGACTCACAATATAAGTTGGAAATCATTTTTAATCACATTTAACTTGCATTCGGACTAGAATTTGGATAACAATCGCTTTGTATGCTCTTCTCTTATGCCTTCAAGCGATCTTGAGAATTAGAAAAAGATTGTGAAACAAATTCATCTCCCTTAAAGAACATTAAAACCTTTAGGAAAGGACAACATCCCTTCTTGGGAATCCTCTTAGTTTATTTTTTCAAACACATCTTAATATTGTAACGGGACCATACATGCCCACATGATCAATCTAGGATAGCTTTAAAGATTTTCTTAAATTACATCACAATAGGGAGTTAAAGGGATAGTAACAGACCCACATGTCCACATGCTAGCTTTCTAGGGACTTTTGAATTACGTAAGGTTGTACCAAAGGCACTTAGTTAATTAGGTAATCAACACTTGTAAGGACCAAGTGAAGTCCACATGCAGAAAGGAGACACCTAATTCACTAAAAATTGGCACACTTTCACTCATTCACACACAAAAGTCACTTATCACTCACATAGCTTCTTCTTGAAATGTGGAGGTCAAAGTAAGTTTCCTCCAAAGGGATTTTGAAACAACCCACCCTTTTCTTGAAGAAACTATCCACTCCCATTTTAATTCAACAAGGTTGGTTCACACCCCCAACCTCTCAAAACAACTACATCTAAATGTTTTTCTAAAAACTCACTAAGTTTTCCTCCACAGGAGGTGCCAAAAGAAATTTTTTATTCTAGGTAGGATTTCGGGGATAGGCATCCAAATAAATCCTTGTTATCTAGTTCTCACATTTTCAAAACCATAGAAGTTGTCAAATACGGAACTGAAAATCCGCCAACCCAAGTGTTCCTAACACCATAAGGCAGGGAGATACCCGTGAAGGGTTGAAGGCTGAGGTCTGGTTGTTCTTTGTGTCCCCCCTTGAGGCACCAACCTCTTGGATGGGATCCAGCCTGTGACCCATTTCTTAGGCCGAAAATCTAAATGCCACACTTTGACCGAGGTACCTAGTGACCAAATTTTAGGACATCTACCCAGGTGGAAATTGTGGGCTACAATTGCACCTTGATTGGATTTTGTATGGCTATTGATAAATATCGCCAGCTCTTTCAGGATATGCCCCCTTTACCCCTCATTATAACCAATTATTTCATCCTTCACTAGTTTCTCTTTTAGTGACTTCAGACCCCACTATTGAGTACTATTGGAAGGTCCAGTGCTATTTGAGAGGAAGGAACTTACGTCTTATAGGACACGAGCATTTGTTTTCTTTGATTCCCCATGCGGACAAAACCCACTTATCCACATATATGCTTCTTTTTCAAACCATTTTATGTATGATGCACTTCTGACTACACATTGATTTGGATATATATATTGTGTAAAGTTTGAAAATTTGCAACAAAAGGCTCTTATTTCTTTATTACTCTCATCACCATTTGCACACATTCACTCAGCTAGTCGGACATCATAGGGGACCCACAGAATCCCCATCGTTCACGATGCTTGCTAAACCTCCCTCCTATCTTAGGGGGAGTGTCTGGTCTTTCCCACTCATCAACACCACCTTCACACACTCCTATGAGTGCTACTGTCTTAGGATCAACTTTTCTTGGTTCCACATTACTTGGGTCCACTTCCCAAGGTCCTTTGTCCACTCTCTCTCCTTTACACAGAAGCGAGGGACCAACTTCCTCTCTACCTCTGCTTATAGTACTAGAGAAAGCACCACACCTTCCTATGTACCTTATGGATCGTTACCCACCCAGAATTTGTACTTTCCTTTTCCTGGTCCCCCACAACCCATCGCTCCCCAACATCCTCATGCTGGGGTGAATTTTGTTCAACCCTCTCCCATTAAACAATATAAAAATTTTGAACAGATGAATATGGAAAATCCGACCCATCCATCAAACAATGCCAAAAATAAAGGACGAAACAAGAATAGCAACAACCCAGGTCAAGGTGGGAAACAACCCCAACAGAACCAACCTACTGGGGGCGACCAGAACCAAGGGAATCAGAACCCCCAGGGGGGCAATAATAATAGGCGTCAAGGGAAAAATAAAAATATTGTTTCCCTTGTGCCCTTTTCTATGACTTCGTTCATTACACTCACCATTTCCCCCAAATAATTGATTTCAAATGGTTGAAAGACTCAAGCAGTCTACCCCATCCTCTAGCACCACCTACCCCTCAGCAGGCACCACAACAATATGTGCAACAACCCCCCCCTGTCGTGCTGTAGAATCCTATTCCACACCAAGGTGTGATAAACACCCAACAGAACATGCAAAATCCATCACCTCAGGTGGGACAGTACCTCAACCCAAACAATCCAGCAGATCGCATAATCCTCCTCACTAGTGAGGAAGAAATCCTACTGCAAACACGTAATCGTCAGTATCATGCACCAACTGAGTCTCCTCCCATACGTCCAGAGATAAAACCTACACCAACGGGACCCCCGTTGGTGATCCCTCACCCTAACATAGAGCCACCTCTTCGCATTCCTCGCATCCCATTGCGGAGGAATGTCCATAGCCCACAGGCTAGGGTAGCTCATAATTACAGTTTGGTTGACGACTTAGCACAATCCTTGGCTGCCATGTTAGTCTTAGAAGTCCTTCAGACTTGTCCCACTCAGCGGAAATCATTACTTTCCACCTTGGGGGAAGTCGACCCCGCTGATACTCGACTCATTACCTTTGATCTCGACAATGGAGAGCCTCGCCTTCCCACCTAAATCACTTTTCAAATCTTAGTAAAAATATGGAACATCACAGTTCATCGGTGTATCATCGATGAAGGTGCATCTACATGCATTATGTCCAAATCGGTATGGCGGAAACTTGGCTCCCCTGAACTCATACCCTCTGCCATTACCTTACGAGCATATAACAGATGACCATCATCTCCTGAAGGGCTCTTCCAAAATGTCCCCATAGAACTCGGGGGAAAAACCATTCTCATCAACATCGAAGTTATCGATGCCCCACTCAATTTTAATATCTTGTTCAGTCGTAGCTACATGTGTCAGGCTGCTAAATTGAAGCTTTGAATGACCTGAAACACTAAATTGTCAAACTAGGGTTGGTAAACTTCGAGCTGATACACAGTATGTGCAGGTAAGCATCTAGTCTCTATCTGAATTCTATCCTAAAAAGAAAACACACACTTATTCTGAGAACTTGAATCTTAATGGCTAACTTGAAACTGAGCATTTCCTATTTAAGTCATAAACAGAAAAATAGTCTTGTGCTCAAATGATGGTGCTGCTATTTCTATTTAAAAGTGTGGTTCCATAAGATTATTTTACCTCTATGCTCAATCATCTACCATCATCATTTCTGTTTAAGTCAGGACACACAGAGTATTGTCGAAAATGCATTCATTCTAAGAAGCAACAAATCAATCTAATTCTGTTTACAGGAAAACAGAGTACTATCCTATCTACTGGTACCAGGAGCTCCTTTTGTTCTAACTGTAATCTAACTATTCTAAGTAGGCAAGGTAACTACTGTCTAACAAAGAAAAATTCATGTTGATTCTGAGTTATATTCGAATTGAAAATGAAAAGCCAAACAATACCACGTTCGTACTCTTAAACCCTACAGGCATCAGACATGTGTTTTATATTCACCAACGTAAAAGATAACAGTCTGTGGGGAATGATTCTGTTGGAGAATGATACGATTCTGAAACAACCAAATCGATTACACACTATGAGCTGCAGATATACCATTCATGTAAGCAAATTCTAATGTGCTAAAACAACTAAATCTACAAGCGTAAGCTACCTCGTATGCAATTTCTAAAGCACGGAAATGAACCAAATCTATTACAACATAAAACTAAATCTATTGCAAAATAAGGTAGCGACTTGCACCGGTTTGGCGGGCCCAACCAAATGGCACAAACGCTGTAAGTGATAACCAGAGCCGACTAGATCATTCTATGAAAACATGGTGTAACTTCATGCCTCATTAACTCATAAGAACAATACTCAAATCATATGACAGTCGGGTACCATAACGCAACAGTAGTCTGTATTCAAAAACATGTGTTCACAACATAGCATAATCCAGCAACAATAACAACAACTCGTTCTCTGGAGTGATCGCGGGTTTATATAAAAATCCTTTTGTTTGTAACAGTCTAAAACAAAGGTACGTAAAACAAACGGATCCCCCAATCCGAAAATAGTTCTTGAAATCAAATTGAAACGTACTTCACAGCTTCGTGACACGTAGTGTCACGAAGTGTGAACGATGAGGAATAATCGACCCAGTTTTATCATTGGCTTTCAAGCATCCTGTGGCGATGAATCCAGCTGTCATGCGAGCTCTCTGTCTCCCATCCAGACCATAACGCACAGATACTGAGAGGCTCCATTGGTATCTTCGCGGGTATGAGTGGGTACCTGGTACCGGTATCCTGTTCCAAAAATAGAAGTGGTACCTAACCCAAGCGACATTAGTCCCAATATCAATTTAAAGCATTAAAGTGCACAAAAATAGCTTGAAATGCAAAGATACCTTAGGTAACCCCATTGAATGGTAGGGAGATGTTAATTATGTAAAAACGAGGCCAAAAGGGTGGTACTGGCATATAAATGGAGGTATGCGGTATATAATATAGGCAAAGAACATGATCAAAACCGGGGACCAACATGCCCCCACACTGAAGTCCTTGCCTGTCCTCAGGCAACAAAACTCAAAAACTGGTAGCCATCAAAGGGTTGCAGTAGCTGCAACCATCATCTATAGCCTCTCCTGCTTCTTCAGATTCCTAATTTATTTCTTAAGGACCCTATTAATTATAACATGCTTCCTAGAAATCCTCTGAAGTTGTCTATTCTTTTGAAAACATCCTTATTCCTCTGCTTTAGCCTTTCAACTTTGGATAATAGGTGATTTACCCTGAGCTTTAGGAGTTCGTTTTCGGTTTTAGCATGTCTGTCCAATACACAGTACTCATGCAACTTCTCCTTCAATCTGTTGTTCCTGCCCTCTAGTTTCATCACCATTGGCTTCAAGGACCGACTAGAGGAGAGCTCGCAGTGGGTTTCAAATGTTTTCTCTTGTTCGGGTTGTGCTGGAGGGCTAGACGCATGGGTAAACTCTTCAGGACTCTGAGCAGGGGTGTGAAATCTATCGGCATTATGGTCTGAACTGAATTCAGGAGTAAACTGATCTGGGCTATGCTCATAAGTGTCAACTGGATCAAAATTATGGTCTGGGCTGAGTTCATGGGTGAACTCATTTGGGCTTTGTTCATAGGTGTTAGATGGACTAGGTTTGGGAGTGGGTTCTTTTGGCATCTGAACAGAGGTACCGGTTGGTACTTGGATGGACTCATTCTGCATAATTTTCTTGGGTGTAGTGGCCTGCCGATTGGTTCTACGATTTTTTTGAATGAGCTGGGACAAAGTTCAGGTCATCTCAGATGGCTCCGGGGCCTCCTCGTGACCATCTATACTTTCCAATATTTCTTATGTGGGGTAACTCGGTACCGAGTCGTCCATTCCCGACAATATGCTTTTACATTTTCTTTTCGGGTTCCTCCTAGGCTTATCAGTTGACTCGACTAGTTCCTCCACATCAATTATGTTATCGGTAGCTGGGGCAGAACTCGGGACTTCAATGTCTGCTTCTGTAGGTGTGGTGGCCTTCCCAGTTTCAGCATTGGGTTCTACCTCATCATCAATTGGAGGTTCGGGCTCAGGGTTCCCAGCAGAGTCTGTAGTCGGGCTTTTGACTTTCTTTTTCTTGGAGTTCGACTTTTTGTGTGGGGAAGAAGGCTTCACCTTCTTAGCTTTCAACTGGGCACGGGCGAGGGTTTTTACCGTGAAGAGGTCCCATGTTTCTTGCTTTTTCGATAGTGCAGATGTGATCAATATTTTAACTAAACCAAAGTGAAATAAACTCCCCCGAAACTCACTAACCCTTTGGACCTATTTGGCCATCCTTTTTAGACTTTTTAACAAGAAATAGGGTATGTTCAGCAGAGTACCTGTGAAGTGCAACAGAAGTCGAGCATGGCAGGGGAATATAATGGTATATCGACCCTCACACGTTAGGTAACGTTGGAGGATGATCAACACTTGAGCCCACTGTGGCTCCATCCAAGACCGCGACGTTCCCTCGGACCATCTTGTCTCCCGGTACTAAGGTTTCAATAGCTGTGCACAGAGCTTCTTATCCACCGGTTGTCCTTTCGTCCATCTTTGGCCTGTGGCGGGCAATTGAATTGCGTCTGCAATGAACTCCTCTATGACCCCGAACTCAAGTTCACCCACCTTAGCGGTCTCACCATCAAAATGTAGCGCAAACTATAGTGTGATTGCATCGTTATACCCATCAAACTTCTTCAGAAATGGCTCCCACCCTGCTTGCTTAAAAATATCTTTCGTTGCTCCATACTCTGGGAGGGCTTCCAGGTCAGCGTATGTTTCTGGTTCGTGGCGATTGGCTACCATGGCTCTTCTTGGCATCACAGGGAAAGTCGATCGGTGGCAGTGGAGGTTGGATGAGGGCGACGAGGGGACGAGAGAGATGAAAGGGGAGAATGTGATAGAGAATGTGGTGAAAGGAACGGTCGGGACAAAAACGATATGAAAATATTTGAATTGCTGTGGAGATAGATAGGGTGTCGGATCATGATGGAGGTCGTACGAGGGTGTAGATTTATTATATCCGAGTCAAATCGAACTAAGTCCTAGTAATGGTGGATGTTTATGACATGAAATGGCATGGTAGGTTAGTTTACTAGGTACAGGTCGTGGAAATGATGAAATGCTATGGAGTAATTAAGGTACCCTTAATTCAAACTTATTAGTATGCAAATTAATACAATAAATCCATATGAACTAAACGCACCTGAGTTACATTACCTATCTCCATGGTCATTCAAGGCTTGTTGTGGAATTATCTTTTGAGGCTAAGTCTGGATTTGAAAGCACGAAAATTATAGCTGCTCTGGTCTTTCTGCTGGACCTGTAGCTGATAAACTCTATGTTGGTACTTGACTGGTACCACTAGAACATTCAGGAGTCTGCAGAAGAATTTGAACAAATAATATCGTCCTAAGAAAAAAACTTCCTGTGTATAACAACAGAGTATCTTAGGATGACCCCTGAACCTGGCTTTTGTTCTGGCCTGAAAAATATCAACTGAAATCATGTCTTCAATCAGCTTCAAAGCTTCACCCATGGTACAAGTCTGATTTGTGTGAATAGATGTGTCAGAGTCGAACACAAACAGAAATCATCAGATTACCAACCATTAATGAATGTCGTTAACCGATGCGAGATGAACCACCTGTGATGTTAATGGGTCTCAAGGTACCTACAACACATCCTAAATAGGTACGAATAGAGGTGTCGATGTCGAGTCACCTGTAGGATCTATCAGCCAAGAGACATTGGTGAATTCCCATGGCTGTTAGCAAAGACATCTGCCATTAAGGCATGCAGAGTCCAAGGTGCTAAATAATCTCTAATCTCTGC